>CABFOV010007997.1:0-10727 GCA_902141375.1 Timema poppense
ATTAGGGGATAAAACCACCCGCGTGACACAACTGTTTGACATCTAGTATTGAAAACATCTCACGGCGTCAGATTAGGGGATAAAACTACTCGCGTTACAGAACTGTAACACATCTAGTATTTAAAACATCTCACGGCGTCAGATTAAGGGATAAAACTACCCGCATGACACAACTGTTTGACATCTAGTATTGAACGAAATCATCTCACGGCGTCAGAAGCTTATATTAACGTGCTACTTACTCTGTGGCATATTAGGAATTACTAATTTCATTGCCTCACTAAAAAAAAAGGACGCCCTCTGTCCTTATATTGAGCTAGTCCTATCGAGTCCACTTCATTACACCATATTCTTATCTATCTCAGGTCCATTCCAATGTCATCTTCCCATATGCGTCGTGATCTTCCCACTGGTCTCTTCTCATTTGGCATACCCCATAATATATTCAACACAGTTGTATATCCTTCTATTTACTCTGCACATTCTTTACACAATAATACGTGGGATTAGAATATCCTAGCAATGTCTTGTGATTATTACATGGCATGTAACTCATCAGAATGTACCCTCCTTCACTCACCAATATCTTCATCCATTTTTGGATTAAATATCTTAATAATCGCCTTGTTTTCAAGCACCTTAAATTTGTTTTCGTCGTGTATGGAAGAAGGCCATGTTTAACACCCATAGAAAACAACTGGTAAAATTATTGATATTCTGAGTTAAATATTCCTTGAAAGCTGGATAGAAGTCAAAAACTTACCGACAGCGTAATAGCATTCATTTCCCAACTGTATCCTTTCCTTAATTTCAACTCTAATATAACTTTATAGCTAGTTAACATTGTTAATATATATTTAAACTCGTTAACCATAACACATGATAAGTTGTTCAAAATAATCTCTATATTATTGTCCTCAATACATGTTCTCTGTTTGCTCATAATATTATATTTATTGGGGTTTAAAACTGCCCAATTTACGCAACAGTTTAATATCTAGTATTATATTAACCTCACTGGCTTATTAGTTAGTGAAACATTTATCCGAGGATAAATATCAATGCAATAATATATTTATACATTTATCTATAGTATACAGGGTGGTATAAATTTATGTGGAAATTAGCTGGGGTGTGGATTGTTAACCTAAAAACAACACAAAAAGTATTTATGAACATGCGTCTTATGTTTGACGGTTATCGAGAGAATTCCTTCCAATATTCCGCTGGAATTCTTAGTAGCCCTACTTGATACACCCCTGTGCATGTATCTGCAACCCTGCCTGTGTACCAGCAGTGATACGTTATTTACAAGAGGTACAACTAGGGTTTATCAAGTAAGATTATTAACGATTCCAGCAGAAATTTGGAAGGATTTATTTCGGGACTCACCGAACATTGGACATGAGTTCATAGGGAGTTTGTGTGTTGTTTTAAAGTCTACTGTTCCCTCACACATTTACTTACAATACACATAGATACATCCTGTATATTCATTCTTCACTACCTTTACGATAATATTGTATTGAAGTTACAATAATTAATCATTTACTTTTTGATAACATTTCAAGGTGTATATTCACAAATAAACTATTTATTTTAGAGATATCTCTCCCCCAATGTTATATAAAATACTCAATGTAAACTATAATTATGTCGTTTAATTTTAAATATATAAGTTAGTTTAAAATAATATTTGGCCAATAAAAACTGGAAAGTTTTTATTTTTGAAAATAATACTATCAACTCCGTCTGTGTTAGTAATGACATTTTACCGCACAGGGGAAAGGGGAAAGGGGAAAGGGAGGTACATTGTAACAACGGTAGAGAAACACACTCTTTATTTTATATGTGTATGTTTTTAGTTTCAAAATAACGAATCATGATCCATGAAAAAAGTGTAATATACACCAATAGAGTATTGTGCGTAGTAACCAAAGCTTGTAGATACACTGTTTCACTAATTAAGATAATAAAATTACATAAATACTAAACAAGAACACGTTTATAAAATAAACCAGAACTTGAATAAAAGGAAGTTCTCATTTAAAAAAAACAAAAACAAAAAGAAACACGTGCCTTAAAAGGGTGGGATATTATTTTCGAACTATGGGATGATAATTCGCAATAAGTTTGAATAATAGTGAAAGAAAAGATTTAACAGATTATATTTATCTCAAAATTTAATTGAGTCTTGTACGAATAATTGCTATCGGGTGGAAATTAATAATAGTAATATTTTTTGTAAGTGCGATTTTATTCAAAAATATCATAACTTTATAATTATTTATAATATAAATACAAAAGTTTTTAAATTTGGAAAATGAACGTATTTCAGCAAAAGGTTTGGAAACTTACTAAAACATTACTGAATGTATTTGTTTAATTTTTTTTTTCATGAATGTAAGGTTTACGATTTATTTACCTTGAACAATTACTCTATGATATAACATAAAATAGGAGCATAGTGTAATTATTCAAGGTGAGATTAATACCTTTAAGGTTTAACAGGTTGTACCAATGATTAAGGGACTAATCTGAACTACCAGTTGTGTTGGAAGATTTGGAGTTTGAATCCCTGCCAATCCCAAATAAACCCAAAATAATATTCGAGGGTATGGCTTAGTTTTCATGAAATATTCCTCATTTGCACGCCATTTTTTCTAGCTCCCCAGGGGTAGCGCACTGTTTGTCGATAAGTTTGCGTGAAACGTCACCTATGATTTCTGCAGTGCGTCAGTCTGATGAACAATGTACAAAACAGCTTATTGGACTCGATTTAGAGGAGTGTTTTATAGGAGTCGTTTCGAGGGAGAACAATTTGACAGGATTTTTTTTATCACTAAACAAGTCAGCGTGTTTCATTCAAAGAATGATTAGCTATTTTAAAATGAGTAATGGGTAATTATGACAGCTGATAAATTGATCTATAGTGATATTCGCGCTGAGAGTTTTGAAATTATATATTGTTTTGAATATATTGATTTTGTTTAAATTTATAATCGACACAGGAGTTACATTTTAATAATTAATTTAAAACTAATTATGTGAGCTACATCGTGGACTAAATGTCATGTTAGTTTGATCTGGTCTGTCTGCTCTGATACTGGTCTGAAATAGTGAGTGTTTTTTTAAAATTATTGTAATCACTGGGAGTCGGGAAGTTTTGTGATCGTAGAAAAAAAAAGGTCAAATTAGTGATTCTCAAGGATGTCAACGTTTAATGACTCCCTGAACCTGGTTTTTCGCGATGCCATCTGTCTGTATGTCTGTTTTTGTTTTTCCGTTTAGAGCCGAAAACCTTTTACCAATCGGGCTAGAACTTGGTATTTAAGGTTTTCATAAGGTTTCAAAGTTGAATACGAATTTTTGTGGTGTAGAACTCGGTGCGTTTTTTACATACATGTTTTGGTGAGCTATCAATATTTTTTGTGAATATTATATACAAGAATACGTCTATTTAAGTAGGTAGCTGCCTACCATCAGGAGTCATGCCTTCAATTCTTATTAAAGTCATGTGGTGCAACAAATAGATAGAGAGGGGGGAAATTTCTGTTAATTAAAACTAAAATGGATTTGAGGAAAATATTTGTTATTTTTCGGAAATTTTTTGAAAAGTTGATATTACAAGTACTAGGTCTATGCCCATTTTCAGTTCTATGTTGACTGGTTCAAGTAAATCTCCATTCCCCCACGACCCCTACACATTTTGGAGCACCATGTTGAAAAGTAAACAGTTCACATTTTACCCTTGATCTAGATCCAAATTACTACCCATAAATCAATTTTCCACGTTTTTATTTGACTTGTTCAAGTAACAAACACCACCCACCCTGAAACCAATTTTGAGAAATTATGTTTAAAAATTGAGATCTAGTATTTTACAAGGCCGTGGTTGAGGGGGATTTGGGGATACAACCCCCCCTCGCCCCAGATTTAACCAACAAAAATATTAATGGCTTTATTTATGGTTCATGCAATATTAAAATTAAGGAACAGGTACAAATTAAGGGGTTGTGTTGCCATAAAAAAAATACTTCATATAACTTCTAGAGGGGTTTAATATTTATTATTTTTCCTAGCCTTCGTCACTTAGGGGGCTGTGTTGCTATCAAAACATTTCAGATAGCTTCTAGAATTGTTTATCATTGAAATTTTTTTCTAGCCTCTGGCAAATGGTGGATGGTCCCACCAAATCCCCCCTGAAATTATTGGGTGGCTACATCCTTCGGTCTATATCCCAAGTACTACCTCTATGCCAATTTTCAAGGTTCTATATTGACTGGAAGTAAAAGTACCCCATAGGTTTTGATGATCAGTGAGTCAGTCAGTCTCGCAACTCACAAAATCGCAACAAATTATCAAAGTACTGTAAAACACGCGTTGCCAACCAATACAGCTCTAGCACCTGATGAACTTTGTGTCGGTGCCGGCTTGTTAGAAAATTTCAGGCCTTAAAAGATAATTGAAAGATAACCGAGCCCTCCCCCTTCACCCCTTCCGTATCCAACCAATCGTCCTTAATGGGGTTTTGACAGAAATATAATGGAGGTAAAGTGACCTATATGCATTGGAATATTAAATAGATTATAATAATAATATTTAGCACCGCGTCTTACTACCCGTTCGGGTTATACGCTTTTTAAGTACTAATTACTCTAATGGCTTGGGAATTGGGACGGTTGAATTAGAGGAAGTGAACCCGCATTTGCGTGGAGGGAGAGTGGAAAACCATTTAGGAAAAACCACTCCCAGTTCACCCGACCGAGATTCGAACCTCGATCTCCCCGTCCTCAGCAGTCGAGCTCAACACGACAAGCGCGTTAGCCAACTACGCCACCGAGGCGGGTTATTACATAGAAAATTCATGCAATTTTTTAATATTTTTGGGGTTTATTCAGTTTTTTCATATATAAACACCCAATTATAATCATACTGTTGCAAACGTAAACTATTTGCGATTATTAATGCTAAGTTAAAAATATAAATTTCGTTCTCAATTAATAGTTATAAGTTCAAACACGTCGTGTATTAATTTATATAAATTTTTTTATCTAATTATTCCGTAGGTTTATTAAATTTTGGATCCGGCAAACAAGTTTGGCATATTGATTTCTTAAATTTGGAGGAATAAATATTTTACTATTTTCCATTATAGTTGAGATATCATCAGTGTAAGAATAACCTTTGGGTAAATGGGTGTAATGCGGGTTGCTTGTGGCCCCATCGATTGTAAAGCTCGTTCTTAATCAAATCACACATTTGTAGCCGACTATTTCCACACGCCCATTACAGACTCTGCCTTAAAATATGAGTGAAGAATGACCCTGGGTATGGGAATATTCCTGGATAGCTAAGTGGTTAGAGCATTGGCGTAATAAGACAAAGTTTCTGGGTTTGATTCACGTGTCCAGGTGTCATCTTTCAATTTTCAGGATACATATGAGTATGACTTGAAAAGGTAGTAAGACGTGGTGCTATAAAAAAAAAGCTTAAAACACATGCAGCCTATTATCACAGGACGTCCACTGCTTGGATCCTGACTGGTTCACTATACTATTTGATTATGTCGAGAAGATTGTCGTTAAGTGTTGCCAGAGGAATCAGGGTTTGTTAAAACTGTACCTACGAGATGTTATCCCCCATTAGGTCCCCATTTGACCAACCATACGTAGGATATGCACTAAATATCTCATATGGTTAAAATAAAAAATAAAACTACTTTAACACCCAATCAATGAGTGTTCTATCAAGTCCTGAGAACAATTCAAAAGGTGCAGTCAAAGCTAACTCTGCTAAACCTGCCAACAAGCCACGGCACGCCGTCGTTTGGAATCGGCTGTTTAAAAAAATGTGGTCCGATGAATAAAAAAAACTTGATCAATTAAAGTACACCTGAGTTTTATTGGAGGTTAACTTAAAATATTTACCTTTTTTTTAAAAACCATGAAACAGAATTACTTTTTCACCTTTAGTCGACTGGGTTTCGAAACTTGAAGCACTGTTTTTTTCCATCCCTTATACCTTCTATTCTCCCCTATCTATCGGTCTAACTTCAACCCCTACTTACTCTTCCCCCTACTTCTCTAAAGTCTCACGGGACCAAAGCAGAGAAGTTGGTCTCTGTTATGACAGTTGACAACCGTACCGGGTTCGTAGAGCGTCATCGTGATCCCAAAGGAATAACAAGAGTGGTTCACCCGAATATATACCTACCCCCCTACCCTCCCCGCTAAACCCACACCTTCAGGAGAACGCTTAGCACGTAATAATCTTACCCTAGGTGATCACTGGTTCGATTACAAACATCTTCACTTGGGACAATATTTTCACAATAAGATTCTCAATCATATTTTTTTAGTGCAAATGCTGGTGAAATCTACCTCAAATAACCTTGATTTCATTTCTGTAATCTTCGATTAGTTATTTAGTTGGTGTAGTTTGTGTTAAAATTATATAGACATATGAAAAAGGTCAGTTTGGATCCTATTTGGTGGCCGCATGGTCTAAGGCATCATTCTCGCGATATACTGGGCTGTTGATGACGGGGATATCAGGGTTTTAATCCCGTTTGGGTGTATTGGGTTTCTTAAAAAATAGTGTTTGCTTTTATCCCTCCACGAAAACATGGTTACACATCTTACACACATTTAATATAAATATGTGGATTTAATGAACGTTAAAAAAAGTAATTGTGTTTGTTTTTTATTTTGTATTAACTGAATAATCATACTATGCATAATTGTGTATACTTTTTAAATGTTAGTTTTTTATTGATCTTAGCCTTAAAAACAGAGTGGTGTAATTTTAAAATAATACGAAAATATTAAAACAGCACAAGATTAACACGTGAGATTCTAGGAGATTAAAATAACAATTGGAACTCCTGGCAATCGCAAGCTTTTATGATTATCTCCAGTAATATATCCTCCAAGCTTTCAACCTTGGTCTCTTAGCTAGTGAACTGTCATGTCAGGTAAGAAGGACTTGTTTCTCTCCAGTAATATATCTTCCAAGAGTTCAACCTTGGTCTCTTGGCTGGCGAACTGTCATGTCAGGTAAGAAGGACTTGTTTCTCTCCAGTAATATATCCTCCAAGCGTTCAACCTTCGTCTCTTAGCTAGTGAACTGTCGTGTCAGGTAAGAAGGACTTGTTTCTCTCCAGTAATATATCCTCCAAGCGTTCAACCTTCGTCTCTTAGCTAGTGAACTGTCGTGTCAGGTAAGAAGGCCTTATTTCTCTCCGGTAATATATCTTCCAAGAGTTCAACCTTGGTCTCTTGGCTGGCGAAATGCCGTGTCAAGTAAGGACAACATACTAGTTGTTGAGCCGCCATGTGAGTTATTGAATAGCCCCTCCCCCCTCCCCCCACCCCATACCCACCTTGTCGCCACGACGTTAATCAACCTCACAAGTCATTGCCAGTGTTACCACTACCCAAACACTGCCGCTGTTAGTTTGGCGGAAGTGACGCGAGATGGAGGCGGGAGGTGGCTGTCGGGCCCATAAATTACATCGCCGTGTCTTATTGAATGTTCTACTAGCGTCACCTTGTAGCGCCTCCCTTCGTGAATTGATGGGAGCTTTCATTTCGCGGCGCTGGGGGCGAGAATGGACTATCTCACCGAGTGTAAAGGTCACTAACTATTTCCGCGCTCCTATACGTCATGTGCGACACTATTAGGGTATGGGTGACATAGAATCTGAACCAGTGTTTACCAAACTTTCTAGAGTAGCATACCCTTTTAGGGCTTAGCCAATGGTATAAGCCTAGAACACGCATACCCTTTTAGGGCTTTACGCAATGGTATAAGCCTAGAGCACGCATACCATTTTAGGGCTTAGCCAATGGTATAAGCCTAGAACACGCATACCCTTTTAGGGCTTTACCCAATGGTATAAGCCTAGAGCACGCATACCCTTTTAGGGCTTTACTCAATGGTATAAGCCTAAAGCAAGCATGTCCTTTTAGGGCTTTACTCAATGGTATAAGCCTAGAGCACGCATACCCTTTTAGGGCTTAGCCAATGGTATAAGCATAGAACACGCGTACCCTTTTAGGGCTTTACTCAATGGTATAAGCCTAGAACACGCGTACCCTTTTAGGGCTTTACTCAATGGTATAAGCCTAGAGCACGCATACCCTTTTAGGGCTTTACTCAATGGTATAGGCCTAGAGCACGCATACCCTTTGAGGGCTTTACTAAATGATATAAGCCTAGAGCACGCATACCCTTTGAGTGCTTTACTAAATAGTATAAGCCTAGAGCACGCATACCCTTTTAGGGCTTTACCCAATGGTATAAGCCTAAAGCACGCATACCCTTTTAGGGCTTTACCCAATGGCATAAGCCTAAAGCACGCATACCCTTTTAGGGCTTTACCCAATGGTATAAGCCTAGAGCACGCATACCCTTTTAGGGCTTTACCCAATGGTATAAGCCTAGAGCACGCATACCCTTTTAGGGCCTTACCCAATGGTATAAGCCTAGAGCACGCATACCCTTTTAGGGCTTTACCCAATGGTATAAGCCTAGAGCACGCATACCTTCAGGGTTGCGCGAAGGCTTCATAAGATGTATATAATATATTAAACATGTTTGCACACATATATTTCTCATTATTTTAGATGTAGATTATAGAATGTGTGTATCGTGCGTTATGCACCAACAACTTTAGGGGTACAAAGTAGAAAAGAAACTATATCTGGAGATAAACAAACGATACAGGTTAAATATCATTGTCCTAACCTACGTCCGTTCCCATATGTCACAATCATATACATGTAGCGTATTATAGTTTGTGAGAAAAGGTGTGATAATCAATTCTTTACTTAAAAAAACTCAATTATTTTGAGAACTGTGAGGGGAAAAAAATACAGATCTATTTTTAACAAAATACGTTTAGCAATGTTTATAAAAGTATGGATTTAAAGAAATTAATGATTAGTTCTTAAGTATATATACACCAACTAATATACAAACTTTATATATATATAAACTAATATACAACCTTATTTATAATGCAAATTACTCTCTGAATACCCATTTTAAACAATTTTTTTTAACAAAACGTATATTTAACGGTACTGATTTTATTGTTATTACAAATATATCATATAAAACACAATAACTAATAATTAAAAATTAATACCAGTATATTGGTGATTAACACCCTCGCCCCAATTTATTTTTATCCCCTCTACATGTTCCTAATTCATTAACATATTTAATCCCCTGTTAATCCAAAGAATCATTAGTGCATATAAAAAATAATTCTAAAAGTAAATATTATAGAAAGGATTAAATCAACAAAAGCATTAAACTAGCCCGAATTCTATAATTAAGTTTAATTAGGCAGGCACCCAAATATAAACTTTATTTTCAATTTTAAATATGATATAAAAGTACCAACGTAATATTACAATTTTACAAAACCTAAGCGCTGTCTGTAACTACAAATACACTACAACGTTATAACTAGAACTACCATGATTTTTGACAGTAAAACTTCAATGAAACATGTATATATATATATCTCAAAATTCTTGATAAATTTATTTTTGAAAATATCCTTTATCCATGGTGTCTATGACTGCATGGTCTAGGGTGTCACTCGTATCAATTTACTAGACTACCGATGAATGGAAGTTCGATGTTTAGAATCCTGATCGGTGTCCTTGAGGATGTTTTCCCACTCTTTCTATCCAGGAAAATGTGGGTACACCTTCTCTAAATTCAACCTTCCTCATCTCTAACACACTAGCGTAATTAGTACAAATGCGAGAAACGCTAACAGGCAGTTTGATGCCGTGTTAAAAAAGAAACACATCTGATAAAATGTGACATACTCACTGCTTCAGTTAATACAAGTCTCAACTATGATACGACAAACACATGTAGGAAGGGACAAATGTCTTAACCACATAGGTGGGCACGTGGAGTGAATGTAATCCAGTTTAAATCCCGACCGGGCATACCGAGTTTTTTCAAAATTAACTTTCTTCACATTCTCCCTCCAAGTAAATGCGTGTACAAATCTTCTAAATGCGATCTCTAACAAACTTTATTAGATAACGTGTCTTGCTATTTATTCAGGTTATACGCATATGTACTAATTACGCTAATTAGTTAAGGATGAGGAAGGTTGAATATAGAGGAAGTGTAATTTCATTTGAGTGGAAAAAAACATTTTGAAAAAAATACCTTTATTAAACCCGAACAGTATTCGAACCTCGATCTTTTTGTCATCACCAGTCGATCCTAACACACTAATGTGACGCCTTAGACCGTGATACCACTGAAGCTGATATACTAGAGGAATTGAAGGGCGAAAGGACCATATTGTTAGTAAGACGCGATAGAAGATATATATATATATATATATATATATATATATATATATAGAGAGAGAGAGAGATGGTCGTCACAAAGAAGGGCCTCAGATTGACCGCCGGCAATCCACCGGACTATATTCTGACGTCCACTCTCATCTTTCTTCTCTCTTTGTCCTCAACTCTTCCCCCGCGCGAGTAGCAAATAAGAAGCGTGCACCTAAAAACAGATGTTCTCGCTGTAAAATCAATCCTCGGCACACATAATGGAACCCGTCCCCTCTTCTAACCCCTCCCCCCCCTCCCACATACTGTACAATAGAATACCGGCTTCCTCCCCTCCCCCTCTTCCACACGACCATATTCAAGTTTTCTGTGCTTTAGCACCTCTCA
>CABFOV010007998.1:7507-25564 GCA_902141375.1 Timema poppense
CCCTTTCCCTTCGCCACTAGTTTTTCTGTTAATATTTTTTATGAATAATAATAAGTTTTAAAATTTGAATATTTTTTTAAATTTGTATTAAAATTGTTTACTAGGAATTAAAAATATATTACAGAGCTACAAACAAAAAAATTAGATAATTTACTGATTATTGTATTTCATATTTTGAGTAAAATATCATTTTCCCAGATTTTTATTGTGATTTACCAAATTCCCGGCTTATTCCCGTTTTTTCCCGATCACTTCAAATTCCCGTTTTCCCTGATTTTCCCGGATGGTAGACACCCTGTTTTAAGAAGAATCTGTAGAATATCAAAACTAGAAAGAATAAGAAACAAATACACTTAGGAAATGATGGTCACGGCAAATGTATTTTAAAATATGTCTAAAGAAGAGACAACTGATATGGTTTGGACACACAAAAGGAATGTCAGAAACAAAATGGCCTCGTAAAATACTGGAATGGACACTGCCGGAGAGAAGAAAGAGAGGGCAACCAAGACGAGGTTGTTGAGATATAATGACTGCAGGAAACACAACAGAAGAGTAATATCACTGAGCAGATTAAATAACGGAGAGGGAAAAGCGATGACAGCTGTAAACATAATCCGTGGATACGAAAAATAGTCTTACTACTCATCCAGGCTCTACACATATTTACACTATTGGTAGTAGGGATGAAGAAGGCAGAATTTAGAGGAAATGCATTTGCAAATACCTGGACGGAGAGAGGGAAATCCTTTAGAGCGAAAAAAACTCTTTGAATCTTAGTAGACCCGACCAGGGTTCGATCCCTGACCTCAACAAAGACAAACCAGACTACATGAGTATGACCTTAAGTTTGTGTGTCCACCGATGGGGGTAAACCATAATTTGAATCCGATTTGGAGACTTTAACATCCCCATTCTAAACACTGTGATATATTTGTTGGGCACACGACTTTAAAACTAACTTAAACTGAAAGAATGAAGCTTGATTCACACATTCGTCCAAAAGTGGAAAGCAGAAACTGCGCAGTAACTCGCACACTTTAAGTTGACCCATGATGCATTGTTACAACGCTAACTTAAAACAGATGATTATCAACATCTTTTAAACTTATTATCTGGTGGATTGACATATAATTAAATCAATCTCCTGATGGAGGTTATAAACTATAACACTGTGTCGTGGCACAAGCCAATACATCGATACACATGTTTTACATTAACGGGTTTTTTCAAATTTCCTCACAAAGGCTAACGAAGCTACTACTTGATTCTGGCTGTAGAGCGCATGTGTTGACAAATGCAGTACGCGCTCTGATTTGAGATGATTAGTTCTGGTATTTGATTCTGGATATGCATTGAGTTCAGATATTCAGCAAATGTTTCTACAACTTGTCAGAAAAAAGGATTGTCAGATTTCCCATCAAATTGTCCTATTCCTTCACCTCTGAGAAGACGTGTATTAATCACAACTTGTGAATGTGTGGAATGCCAGGTCCCCACCGTGGTTCGGATTCCACGTTAAACTGTAGGTCCTCCATTTCATCTCACACTCACCCTACCATTACACATTAGCGTAAGAATAATAATAATAATAATAATAATAATAATAATAATAATAATAATAATAATAATGATAATGATAATGATAATAATAATAATAAATTGTCCTACATTTTAAATTTGAACAATTTTTATCAGCTACGTCTAAGGCAGCTGCCAATGAGTAGTTAAAGGTTACATGTTTTTAAAAAAACTTGTTCAAACCATGCATGTTGTTTTAAATGTTTTATTGAACAACAATTTTTCAATTTTTTACATGGTGTGGCGAATTTAACTTCTCATTCGCCACATCCGAGGCTACATTGAAAAATATGTTGCCCACCTTTGTTATAAGACATCAGGTTTGAAGATATAATTAAAAATCATAAGTGGGAGAGGAGAAAAATTAGAAAAAGTGTATCAATGTTACCCTGAACGATTGTAATATTGATAAAATAAACAATTTAATATTTGGGCCTATAGGAAAAGGAGTTATAGAAGTCCATATTTATATTTATATGTTTCGCTTGTGATTTTAGAGAGTTATATTTCAATTGTATAGTGTTTATGGTATTACAAATCACAACTTAAGTTTGTAAAAACATTGGAATCATTTGATTCTCAGTCCTCAGTCTTTATACTTGATAACTGTGTAGGCCTATTAATAAACAATATTGGCCTGCTGATGATGGGAGGGATCGAGGTCGGAATCATAGTCGGCTCTACAGAAAGCTGTTTTTACTAAATAGTTTCCCACTCTCCTTCCACACAAATGCAGGTATATTATCTCTAAAATGCTCCCTTCCTCATCCCTACACCATTAGAGTAATAATCATATAATATGTATATAACCTGAACAGGCAGTCTAGTAAGATGTGGCGAAAAAATAATTATAAAGAGAAATATTTTAACAAAACAAAAACAGTATTTTATATATATGCTCTATTTAAAAAGTACTAATCCCAAAATTTCTATCAAGATTGGAATGGTATATTGTTAAAATAAACTATGTAATATGGGATGATATCCACACGGATTTTAATGGTGTGTATAAAAGTATGGTTTATTAGGGCAACATAGCAGTAGTAAATATACAAGGCTGGATGTAATACTATGGATTAATCGCGCCTCGCTTTGGGCGTCAATCGTAATAATATGGAATCAATCGCCCCGCATTGGGCTCGATTGAAACACTGTGGATTAATTCGCTAATATAATGCTGTGATGATTTATAGGTTGTCTAAAGCTCCGTGATCGAGCGCCTATCATCACTGTACGGAAAAGATACCGTTTAATCAGCTGTCTATAGCTCCGTGTTCGAGCACTAATTAAATCGGTATATTAATAAAATTGAAGAAAGAGAACTGTTGATGGCTGTTATTTCACACACAGTTTATTTAAATTACACCTGCAAATTACTTGTACATATTTCAATTAAATGTTTTATATCACTGCACACTTGTGATATTGATGTGACTTATATTATACTGTGTTAGACTGACTCATGCGTGAGCGAGATCTCGGTGTAGATGTTTGGATCCCGGAGATGCCTTAAGCATACGCACAATGGTTTATATATAACATAGCCCTTGCCTTTCTCTCCCCTTTTCAAGTGTAAAATTCAACTAATAGAAAAAGTCCTGGCAACAGGTTTTGTGAAGGCTAGCTTCTTATTGGTATAAAGAAATGGCGTCTTTTGAAAAAATACTATGAAATCGTTCCCTTTAACAAGAATTGATGCAGTTATTCTTTTAACAAGAAAGATGGTATAAAAAATATATTTTAGGGGTGAAATCCTTTTCACATTGTTTCTGAGAAGTGCGTGTTTCTTCATGGATGAATCTTAAAAGGATACTTTACCTATATTACTTTAAATAAAATTTACCTTCATCCATGACCTTTTACATAATTTATAGTAATCCAAACCAATACATTACATGGATCACAAGTGTTCCTTAGCGATCCACATAATATGGATATTTTTAACAGTTGGATGCGAGCCAGGAAATTAATTTTTAAGGGTTTGCGAAGTCCACTTTTTCAATTCAAAGTGAAGTCGAATCGGATAATATGAGATAATCCTGAGCCCGAATTGAGGTTTGAATATTTAAAAGAATGTTTGATGTTGGATAAATATATTATACTTTGCATAACGTTCTATTTAAAGTTACATTATTTAACTTAGGTATTAAATATAATAAACATGCTATATTCCAAACATAGTATATTTTGTCTTAAAATAATAAATTATGTTATCTAAAAATGTAATATTACTAGTTCAGATATTTCTTTTTACACTAACACTAGTTTGTGATGGCAATAAACAGGACGAAATTTTTTTTAAAAAGAACCAGTATGTGTGTTTTAACTTCAATTATTTTATTTGTGAAGTTTCATGATTGTCAAATCTGAAATTTGACTCTTGAATTGAAGTTGAAGCAAACAAATATAGGAAGTGAGGTCAAAGTTTTTGAAGCTTCGCACACCCCTATTAATTTTCAAAATGTCTTCATTCTTTTCCTTGTTATTCCCTTTATTATAATCTTCTTTCTTTGTAGTCTGTCTCGCCCCCTCTTTGCAATCCGTATTCATGATAAGTTGGTAGCCCTCTTGAACCCTTCATCCCACTTCTTTCATCTTTTTCCTCCTTCTTTTCCAAGGAGTATGGTTTTCTTATAATATGACCTAAATAATAAAGCTTGATATTTGTATCACTAGCTACTAACGAGCATTCTGGATAAACCTCCTCTTTGATCGACACATTTGTTCTTCTCTCGATCCACTGTAATCTGAGTAACCCTCGCCCAACACCACATTTCAAATGCATCTAACTATTCTCCCTTCGCTTCTTAGAGTCCAACTCTCACTTCCATATAGGACATTTGGGAAAACCATAACATGAATCAATTTTATCTTTGTTTCGAATGAAATTCCTGAATATGTTATGATTGTATGAAGTTTCTTTGCTAGGTCGCCTTTCCCAAATCTATCCGTCTTTTAATATCATCTAAGTTATGCAGTAATCAGCTATGGGGATTGGGACTCTAAAAAATTGTCCCCGTCTACTATCTTAACATTCTCGCTATTTATGGATATTTTTTTATGTCATTTCCTGTTTTCAACCTGTGGCCTGGATCGGTTTTTATTTCAAGCCATATATGAGGGAGTCAGGGAAAAAACATGATAGCTCTCATTGATTTAGATGGGATATTTTCAATATTTAATTTCCTATAAATACCGCATAAAAGATTATTCCTGAACCAAAAATCATAGGCTGTATCCAAATAGTCTACTTCATGCGCTGTTGACCCTTGATGTTTACTTGATAGTTGCATTAGCAATCACGTGATCAAGTGCAGATCCTTCCGAATAGTCAGGAAGTGTGGTAATGCACCCCTCACACGCTCTTGAGTCAAAGGGCGACAGCAAGTTACCCTTGACGCGGTGTTTGATCAGCAATTGTTTAATTTTTTGTCTGCTAGAGATAGAGCTTGTAGAGTAGGCCTAATGTGATCTATGATAGCGTGTGTTAAATATGCCGGTTGTCTTGTAGTGTTGTAGAGTTGTATTGCGTTGTGTTATGTTGGATAATTAGAATAATTTGTCATGTGCAGTGAAAATAAGTCACCACAAATCTGTAAGTGGCCTACATTAATTCGGGCTCATAGATGGCATTTAAAATAGTCTCCAAGATCATTGGTAGGAAGCAGCACTGCGGACTCAAAGAGTATTATTATTATTATTTATCACCGCGTCTTACTACCCGTGACTCAAGAGTATGAAAATAATATTTTGCCGTCCAAATAGTCTGTTGCAGTCTTCGATCTCAAGTGCGTGTAAAGTGTAGTCATCAAGGCTGCATGAAGTCAAGTGTATTTTACTATTCGGATACAGTCATTGTCATAATCTGTTAACTTGGTTTCTTACCTTTTAAGTCCCTTTCTAGGCCTACTGATCTCAACAAATTCATTTTCTGATGTTACAATTTGCAATTCATCCGATGAACCATCACAGGAGAGATCTTCTTCATATACTTCCAAATGTAAACTTAATGGCTCATTAGATGTTTCGTTGATGTCCTTTTTATGTTTTTCAAAGGTTTTCAAATTTGTATAATCCTTCGTTCTTTTCATATTAGGCTAACTGTATTTTTATTTTTTGTTGATAATAAAAAGTTTACGCAAGAAAGCCACTATGTTACCAAAGTTTGCCCCAAAAGTGTTTAATGAATTTTCCCTTTTTCAAACCTCAGATTATATCTAGGCAAAAGATACACGGGTCTGGTAACTCTTACGTTTCAGTTGTCAAACATTGACGACATAAAGTGCTCCCATCTCAACGATTTAGAGCATGGACCATTCAAATATTTCAAAGGAGTGTTAACATTTACGTTTTCATTTTATGGTTTTAGGTAATTATTAATAGGGTTGGTGGATAAAATAATTAGGATCACCCAAAAAGAAGATTATTGCTAAATTACATATCAACTATAATAATTAATTACTTATGACTTTTAAGGCATACTTGTTCGACCTTGCTGTCTGTAGCTCTGAGGTGTGTTTTTTTAAATATTAATGTGAGGTTTCATAAAATCATTTTATATTATCACCTTTCTGTTACTATGCTTATTTATATTTGAACCCCAACTTCCAAGTAACATATCTAAGGCATCAAACGCTTCCTTCAAAGTTAATTTTGGATTTCAAAACTTTTAAAATTAAATACGTTACAATTCGCAAAAATTTGAGAATTGCGGATTGTAACGTACCGTATTAAAAAAATTAATACCACAGTATTCACCCCCATAATCATTTCTGAAGGACTTAATTTTTTCCACAATCTGATTTTCTGCAAAAAAAAATTAAAAATCTCTAAGTGGTTTTCAAAAATAAAATGTGATTTATGACTGAAATCATCCAAAAACGTCAGAACATAGCGTGAGCCTGACAAGTATTGTTCCTCAACAGAACCACAAAGATCTGAGTGGTCAAGATCAAGTAATCTACTCGTTCAATAATCACTCTCTTCAAATGGCAAGTGGTGACTTTTGCCCTGAACACATACCTCATAGACAAAATATAATGTGTTCTTGACTGAAAAATCGATACCAAAAGCCAAACTATTTTTAAATTTCCTCAAACTAGAATAATTAACATGCGCAAGGCGATTGTGCCACATATTTTCCCTATTTCTCTGTATAGATTGATCTATCATAGGAGAAACTTTACTGAGAAGTGGGGATGTTACCAATCCAAACAAATTATCTTTATAAATTATTGCATTTTCTATCACCTTATTGCCGGAATTAAAAATGGTTGCTTCTTCCAAATCAAAATAAACATTATTGCCCTTTTTTACAATTTAACTTGCTGACAAAAGATAAGCCCTCAACTAAGGAACGAAGTAAGCATCATTTACCTTGACTTCTAGAAGCCACTTTGAAACTAACACTGTTAAGTCAATATCACCAATATTATCAATAACCAGTTCTTGATTACGTATTGGTGGTATTAATGGCTAAGGATGAAAACTCCCTTTCAATCTTGAGAATGTCATGATGTTTAATTAAATGGGCCGAGCAACAAGAGTCTAAATACAAAGAATCACTTTTTGTTGACGTCTGAACGGAAATAAATGTTAACGAAGCCTCATTATGTTTGACAAATCTCTTATGTGTACAGTTCTTAGCATAATTCCCATGCTTATTACACTGATAACAGTGTGGTCCCGTCCTCTTATTATTATCACTTTTGACCAAAGGATTCTTAGGTTGCTGTTCATTATCTATTCCTTTTCGTCTGAAACCTTTCCTGGCACCACTGGAACCATAAATGGGATGGGTTTTCAGCCCATCATCGCTCTTTACGGTAGATATGTCCTGCAACAGTTTCATCTTTATTGAATCAGCTGTGACTGCCGTTCCAGAGCCCTCAATACCCATGATCATGGGTTTGTAATCATCGGGAAACCCTGTCAACAAAATCGTTCCTACCCATTCATCACATACAGTTAAGCCAATACTAGGCAACTTATGGAATAGTGATTATTTCACTAACATAATGCTCTACTAATGAGCTATTTTCTAATTTTGTGGTAATAAGGATACGCAAAATATCTACACGTATTGTTAATCCTGTGTCTTGGAAAGCATTAGCTAGGTTATTCCACGCTTCTTTAGCATTTTTTGTTGACTTAATATGGGCATAATTTAGGGGTTTAACCAATAGAATTATTTTATACCTAGCTTCTACCCCTTTCTTTACGTCTGTATCGGTACCAGTAACGCATTCCCATAGTTATTCTTGCTCCAGAAACGTCTTCACAGCAAACTTTCATGTGTCGTAGTTTTCTTTGCCTTTAACCTTCTCGATTGGCGGTAACTGACTAGCTATTTCGGAGAAAGTTTATAGACTGTAATATAAAGAATAATAAACCCTATTTTAAGCGTTCTGGGCTCATAACCCGTTGGAAACTTGAAGGCTTAGTGGTAAATAAACGTATTGACCAATATTAACTATTTTATTTAAAAGGATTATACTTGTCACAATAACACATAAAACATTGCTACTCATAAGATGTAAGTTTGTTAAAGTCTTGTTTACTTTTTATGGCAACTCTTCTTGGCAACAAGAACTACATAGCACTACCACGGACTAACATTATACATTTACTTCAACAATACCACGCCTATGACACTCCTCAGTTGAACTCTTTCGGTGGCTGCATGGCTTAAGGCATCACTTTTCATTAAATTAGAATCACAATGACATCGATATCGGTGTTCGATCTCAGTCGGACGTGGTGGGGATATTTTTCCTAAATGGTTTACCACTCTCCATCCACGCAAATTTGGATACATTTCCTCTATATTCAATCTTTCTCATTCCAGTACATAGTACATATATAGTACATGGGCGCATAATCTTAACTGTTGATAACTACGAAGTGTTAAACAAAATCCCCATTACATCGCCAGTTTCAAGAGATTTGCCCAAATAACTGAGAGAAAGAAACCACCGCTCAGAAAATTCAGAGAAAAAATTGTTACCACCCACTCTACTACCTCTTCTCTACGACCATGGATAAACAAAATGTTGGGAGAGTGAAATCATTAGAGACATGCTAAAAGGCAAAACAATGTAAAGATTTAAATATCAATATAAATGGTTTAATCAAAGGTAATAACAATAACAATAATTTGCATGGCCTTAAAAGTCAAACGGAGGTATGTTGGAAGTTAATTAAATAATAACTTGTTTATTGTTTGAGTAGTACGTTTACGAGAATTTTACTAAACGAGAAACATATCCTACAGTCGACTGGGTTAGTCTTGAAGAGACAGAACATCCCATATTGTTGAATAATGAACAAATAATTAATCCTTATATATCGAATCAGGTATTTTATGTGATGACAAAAACTGGAGCCTAATGGGCAACTCTAAATTGTTACAAAAAATCCCCGTATGCAAGAACGAATAGGAGAAGAGGTGGAGGACGGTTGATTTGCTTGCAAGGATTTGCGCGCTCTTGAGTAATTCTCAAGCGCGCGGGCGCATGCTTGAGAATACTCGAAGGTAGGTCCCGACCAGCTTTCTTCGTTACTCCTATCCCTTACACACAGGGCTACTCCGGCGCGGCGCGCATGAGCAAAATAGAGATGTCACACATCTGTTTGTTTTTGTGTTGTCAAGAAAATATGGCGCTCCGTGACTACCGGATTGTCGCGTATTTAGACGTTATCGACGACTATTTTGAAGAAGAGGCTAGTCAAGTTGTTATTCAACGGAGGCATGTTAGGGATTTCCAGGATACCTGTTTAGGCCTATTCTGACGAACAATTTCGTAAAAGATTTTTTATTTTAGAAGGAAGTTGTATGGCAAGATATCTTCCCTATGTTGGAAATTGACAATCCCGAAACTCAATGAGGACTTCCAATGCTTCATTTACAACAAATATTGACTACCCTTCAGTTTCATGCCACGGAAGGCTTACAAGTAAGTTAATACCAAATTGTAAAAATACTTTTTTTTAAAGGTTATTATTTATTATTACTAAACCTACAAAAAAACATGGTGCATAACTGGTATATTTTTTAGAAGGAACAACTAATTAAAATTTTTAAGTTGAATATATTAATACATTTTCATCTTTGTTTTTGTAGTGTGTTATTTAATATTAATTTAACATAAGTTTATAAGTTTATTTTATATTAGGACTTGTATTATTTACTGACAAAATATCTCTTCCATTGTTTTTTTATTATGTAATTGAAGCAATTAGGCTAATTGATTGTTTTGTGACATACAGTAGCTTTTGGGATTTTGGTTGACATTTAATATTGATATTTTGTATGTATATAAAATCCAAAATAACCTTACCTTTAAAAAAATCACAGTAGGGCCTACTCATATACATCGATTTTTGAGGGCTTGGTATCTATCATCTTGTTTATTTGCCACAAAGTATTGTATCAAGTTTATTCATGGGTAAAGGAGCCCTATTTTATGATTGGCCAAATCCCTAAACATAAATGCAAAGATATTAATGAGGGGGAAAAAAGTTCTAAAAAGGATGAGTCTATTGATGTTTGTTACAAAAATACACTGCTCATTTATTGCTTGAATGTGAACATATCATTTATATTTGTCAAACTTTTGTGCCAGGAATACATTGATCTGCCTGTTAGAAATCCTCAAGGAGAGTTCCGCCGAAGCTGCGCTTCACTGCATTGGAATACCATCTGAGATTCTGGGCTTCACTGCACCGACGTACACCATCTGAAAGTCTGGGCTTTGCCGCACGGAATTACACCGCCTGAAAGTCTAGACTTAACTGCCTATACATCCATAGACTAATACAGTTTAAACCTTATTAAAATCATTGTGGTGGGCGAATCAAAACATCGGTAATGTGACTATAGCTGGTCCCATGTTCCGTTAGAAACAGACTTCTTGTATAGACACACGTACAAGATGTGGACATCTTTCATCTAACACACTTCCTATCCATCATCTTGACCTTACAGACCTCTAATGAGGTGGAGAATGGTGGGAGCTAGTAGGTTAACACTGCTCACTTTGATGCTAAATGTATGTCCCAATGAGGGAGAGCGAACTAATACTGATTACACCGTGTCTGGGATTAGGAAGTGAGGATTAAAAAGTGTACCCACATTTGTAAGGAGAAAGGGAAAAACCATTTACGAAAGACCACCCTCGGTATACTTGACTGGGATTCAAACCATGATCTCCCCATCTTCAACAGTCTAGTTTTTTTTTGTCAGTGTGACATTTTGGAACATGTGGCCACAAAAGTGAATTATTTATTTTAGTGTTTATACTTACACAATATCAAGACATAAACTTTACACAGGCTGTAGTGTCAGGCCATTATACACTCCGTGCCAAATGTGACGGAACATAATACAAGCTGCTCCGACACTGATCGATAGAGAGAACATATAATGTTTATATTATAAATACTGTGTGTTAAAAAACATGATGATTGTGCTCCTTGCCAGTGAGGACTAATAAATAATTTTGAAATCGACAGTTTTAATGTTCTTTTACTGGTATTGGAGCTGTAAACCTGAATGTTTTCCTACCTTGGATTACAGGTACTGTAACCAAGCACATTGCCACCAAAGTAATAATAATAATAATAATAATAATAATAATAATAATAATAATAAGGTATTAGACATATTTTTTTAGCACTACGTCTTACTACCCATTGAGGTTGTACGCATTAAGTAATGTGTTAGGAATATGAAAGATTGAACGTAGAGGAAGTGAACCCACATATGTGTGTGGAGGGATAGTGAAAAACCATTTAGGAAAATTCACCTCAGTTCACTCGACCGGGATTCGAACCTATATATCCCCGTACATGGTGGTCTAGTTCAACACAAAACTAGCATGTTAGCCAACTACCCCACCTAGTAGGGTTTATTGTTGATCATGTTAGATGATTTGTAACACATTTAATGAATATGTTGAATGCAATATTGTTGAAGTTCAATTCAACATAATAGAAGCACATACAAACCAAAATAATTTGGACTTATACACTGTTGAATTCTTACTTATTTAATATTTACCAGGCAAATATTGGAAGAAGGCCTGATGATTCAAATAACATTTATTTAGAAAAGCTTATGGCTGCATCTCATTATGCATTTATTTGATTGATAAAAATTTGTATAATATATTATTTAATNTCATTATGCATTTATTTGATTGATAAAAATTTGTATAATATATTATTTAATAATGCTAAGTGAAAGTGACTGATATTTCATAGAATATCCTTGATATATAATTAAACTTATATATGACAGAATTGGAAATATTCTACCAGACAAAATTGGAATTTATTTAATATATAATATAACTCGTCCCTTTTTTATGTCTCTATGCACCTTTTCTTTACATTCTTCCAAATTTAGTCTATTTAATATAATATTAAAAATAATTTTTAAATGTTGTTTGTGGGCCTATATTAATAAGACAAACTAATGAATATATCTTCGGCATGTGGTGCAAAGAGATGCTCTAATTTGGACCTTGGGATGAAAAATAATAAGCCAGCCTGCTAAGGAATGGAAATAATTATAATAATTTTTCCACAGTCAGTTTATTTTAAAAGATAAACACTAGAGATTGGCCAGGAAATATATATAAATTGTAAAAATTTAATTTGCAATGCTGAATTAATAACCTGCAGTCCTTAGCAACAACATAAGTGATTAACATAAAAACAGGAAATCAAGTACCCCAGAGACCCTCCAAAGTGGAAGTGAAAAGTTCCCTAATCACTTTATAACATAATAATTTAGATATATTTACATTTTATAGATTGATGTAGGGTGATCGATCACGAAACAATGAATATTGGAAATTGTAATTTTACTACACATCACTTAAAACAGTATTTATATTAGGGTTATTTTCAACAAATGGGAAAATGTTTGGTATTTTTATAAATTCTAGTGCCGAAACCTCTAGGCTCAATTCTTAAATCATATAATTTCATGTTTCATAATTTGAGACATAATAACATGTTAAATGTAGAAAATATTAAAACAGTAATTTACTATGTACAATTATTATAAACTACCCCGAAGGGAAATAAAATGTAGATAGATCATAGTTTAACAAACATTTCTCCTAAGAGGTTAAAGGAAAAACAACTTAAACTTTTTGAGAAACTTACTTATATTTAATTACTCTATGGCATTGGAGAATTATTACGTTAAAACTTAGGTAGTATCTTTTTACAACTAAAGCTCACAAAATTGTATTAATATATTTGCAAATATCTCCCAAACTGTTGGTTTTATAAAAATATATTTCATATAAAAGTTTTTTTATTTTTAATAGTACTATAATTTTGCAATGAAAAGTTATCTAGTATCTTAAATATTTGCGGAGATACATAATTTTCTGGTTTTGTAAAGTACCCTAAATTCATTTTCATGGAAAATGAAAAAAGCCAGTTTATTTATAATCTTAATCAATGCCTAGATACGAATTTTAAACAAAATCTTTAAAACCAATTTTAAGAAAATACATTTGTTCTCTTTTCACCCTTTATTAAACTACTTTTGATTTTAAATTTAAATACAGACAGACGTCACTGCAAAAACCACTTTTTATGTTTCGTAAGGTCGACATTCATTAACATTTCAGGTTATTTATTTTTTACGTTCACAATACTTTACCTTTTGTGTTCGAAAAGTTAAAAAGTATATATATATATTCACAATTGCGTATGGCTTGAAAGTTATTGGTTTTATAAAAATATGCTTTAAATAAAATATTTGTATTTTAAATAGATCTACATATTTGTAGTGATGAGTAATTTCATATCTCTAATAGTTTAAGAGATATTATATAAAAAAAAGTTAATTTACACATCAGCCTGGAGCAATTAAAGTCATTTTGCCGAGATATTTAGAGTATCCATTTTATTTAGAATATTAATAAATAATTAGAAATGAAATTTAGTCAAAATCGTTGGAACAGATTTTGAGAAAATTGACTTTTTCTCTTTTTGCCCTTCAGTAAACTACCCTTAATTTTAGGGTTAGATAACCAATTTAAAAAACTTTGGGAGGCCTTATGAAAGCCCTATATACCAAGTTTTAGGCTGATCGGTAAAACGGTTTAGGCGCTAGTTGGCGGTACATTAGACAGACAGACGGAAATTCAAAAACAACTTTTTCGGTTCCTGGGGGTCATGAAACGTCGACATTAATCAAAATCTCGAGTTTGATATTTTTGACGATCCTAATACTTTTTTTTACCTGTAAAACAGCGAGAAAGTAAGAATATAAATAAAAAGTGTTTAATTTTTATTACATCAGACCAATAAAGTCCAGATGGTTAGTAATTATACACAAAAGGCTAACTAACCTAAAAAAAATATAACAAAGTTTATTTGTTAATTACATTATTTTATTGATAAAATGAGTTAAAAACTAACAGAATTACATATTAAAGTAATAGCTACACAAGCAAGAATAAAGTAACTATGAATTTATTTATTTAAACTTGTTATACAACAAAAAGTTGCATGTTAGTTTTATTTAATTTTTAAAAGTATAGTAAAATAAAATAATTGTCCTTAAAACGTTCTTGGTTCAGATTAAAATTTGCATTAAAAAATGCAGCAATAGCATCAATAACATCAATTCATATTTATTTAAACTTAGTGTTATTACTTATTAGTTTTCATTTTACGCTTCTAATGTTAGGCTGTGTCTCTTAGAAGTTATATTTTCCCATTGTAACACACAATAAATATAATGGTAGTAGTATTATAAAGTAAGTTAATATAGTTTCAATTAAACCTTAGCTAGCAAGACGTTTGAGGAAACACACACAAAAACATTAAATTACATTGTTAAATTGAAATGATCTTCGTGACAAAATTACATAAAGACGCACACACTAGAAATTGAATGAATTAATATATATATATATCAAATAAATTATCAAGATCTAGTCATTAAAATATTGAGATAGCTGTTTCATGTCCTTATATGTTTTATTTGATACATAATATTAATCAAACCACTGTCAAAGTTCCATGTACTGATCACATACACCAGATACTATACAATGTAGAAACATAACGGACTGATGTTATTTGTTTAGCCAACCCAACATGTTTTAAACCAGTTTTGTTAGTACTTGTAACAATATACACCAAAGCACTGGTCCTGGTTAGAATATTAATTAAATACGATTGTTATATTTCCCATAAGAGATATTTAAACGTGCTCATAGAAAACAAAATAAATATTTTTCCATCACCACTTCAGTGAGAGGAAGCAAGAAAAATGGACTAATCCTTGGATAAAAATGAGTTTAAGGAGTACCGTGTCTTAAACACTAATACACAAGAACATTCCCATTCCAATGACACCAAATTTTGTTATTGTTTACTTTGTTGTGACACAGGGATATAAAATAATTAATACATATTTTTGAAAAAGATCAAAAATAATTGATAATTCAATATTTCTCACTAATTTCCTACTATGTAGAGTCGACTCATTAGCCTAATACTCAGACCCACTGGTGCAATGAGGAGGGTTGAGGGGGTGGGTCGGTAATGGTATTAAGGGTCCACGAAAAGGAATTTTAAATTACTATAAATTTGGTAGAGATAATGGTAATCAATTAACTTAAATACTGATTATTGACAATTTAAATATTTGAATATGTTAGTCATAAAGTGTGTTGTAAATTATAACTAAGCTTTATATTTATTTCAATTATTTAATTTTGTTTTAAATAACCCGGACTTATTTTTATCTTCATGCGATCAAACTGACTCGTTGATGACGTTTCCAAGACAGAAAAGAGCATAAAACAGTTATTTTAAGGTGAAATTAATAAATTATTGGTTATTTAGTACTAATTTCTTGTAACGATTATTAAGGTTTAAGATGACTTGGAAAACGGAGCCCTAAAATAAATCTTGTGTGTGCGTGTGTGTGGTGTAGTGAAAAGGGTTGGGGTGGGGTGAAGGCTTAATCTGTTACTCCACCGGTTCAACTATGTTACTTGGTATTTTTATTTTTAAAAAAGAATGCCAGATCATTGATTTAAATGTATAATGTTTCAATCAATACCAGACTTGGAAAATTGATAACCTAACCAACATATTCAGTTATATTAAACCAGAGTAAAACTATTTTACCACACAATATTTCTCAATCTACTATTTCTTCACAAACTAATATAATATGGTATAATATTTTAGTTTGTACAAGATACAGGGATATTATATTATAAGTGCTTTAGAATGGCAATTAATATAAACTCATTCGTTAAGTGTTCTGTTTGAAGTGCAACAGTTCATTTGCAAGAGAATGCTGAAACCAACCAAAATGACCCGCCCTTTAAGTCGAAGCCAATAAAATTTTCGTCAAGTTTATAAATTCCCTTGACATTTTTTTAAATTATTTTATGAATTATTACAGTCCTATTAAAAAAGTAATTTTAATTATTTAGGCCTAAAATGTTATTCAAAGAAAATGTATTGGAATTTTGTTAACATTCATATAATATTATAGTGTGCTTTTAAAACTTAAAATATAAAATAAAGTATTTAGTTTGTCTTGCCATAATTTTTAATATTTATTAAAATTTTTATAATAGATTTTATTCCTACAAGTCAGCGTGCGATACAGGTTTCTATTAGAAACAGAAGTTATTATATATTATGTTTAAGTCTCCCACCAATCAATTATATAAATTTATATTCAACATGAACATCCAGTAAAATAATTTAAGATATTGTTCCAAATAAAAATATTAAAATATAAATTAAATTAGCAGCTCATAGATCGATAAATAAATACAAATAGTATTTTAATAGAACCAGGGTGATATGTATTTAAATAACAGTGGTGTAGTCAGAGAAAATTAATAGGTATATTATAGTCAAATATTTTTAAGAGGGCAAGGGAAAGGGCGGGATTTGGATTCCTCCGTAAGAAATAGTTGGAGCAGGTGCATCTAGAACAGCTGTTATATTTATTTGAATATTCACCTTTGCACTCTTCTACGCATTATTAGTCCAGAAAGGTAGGCCCACAAACAAAACACACAAAAATGTGAACGTATTGATAATTATTGTTATCTATCATTCAAACATAACGTAAATAGAATTTCAAAACACAATAAACTGCAGACTACCACGATAACTATATATCCAGATATTTTTTTAAATACACTATGTGTACACCTGGCTGTATATATATATATATATATATATATATATACAACAAGGAATGTGCTAATTTGACACATCTCCACCATATTTTTAAGAAATATCTGGATATATAGTTATCGAGGTAGTCTGCAGTTTATTGTGTTTTGAAATTCTATTTACGTTATGTTTGAATGATAGATAGCAATAATTATCAATACGTTTACATTTTTGTGTGTTTTGTTTGTAGGCCTACCTTTATAGACTAATCATGCGTAGAAGAGTATATATATATAGACATGCCCTCTTAAAGGCTCACGTGGACTTAGGTGTCACGCTTGTTCAGTGTGATTTACTGATGACAAGGAGTTCGGGTATCGATTCCCAGCCAGATGTACACATAGTGTATTTCCTAAAGGGTTTCCTTTTAAGCCTTCATGTAAATTATAGTACACTTGATCTAAATCCTCTCTCCCATATCTTTAGTGATAATAACTAAATGCACCTAGCTCGGATTGTTAGTGTACGAAAAACCAACCAACACATTTTAAAAAACGACAACGAAAAGCTGATAGCAAAATAAAAAGAAACTTTGGTCAAATTTCCTTACTGATCTATGTGGGAAATTATAATAATATTTGGAAACTCCCGTGTCAAATAACTCCTTTCAGAATTATAACGCAATTTGGACAAGTATGCTTAAAACCCAACGTAAAGGGTTTATAAAGATATAACACTTGTATGTATTTGGTATTGTATGCAATTTTTCAAATAATTGGTAAATTAGTTTAAAAAGTAATAATGATATTGAATATTTAATATTAAATTCAATTAATGTAATTTACCTAAATAAATTTATACTCAACATAAAATAAAAAATAATTAGCTCAAATATTATATGACCTTAACCCTCCCTTCACTGGCAAAAAAGATTAAGCTTCAAGAATATCTAGTCAAGTTGGATGCTTATAGAAAGTTAAATCCTAGCCGGGTTAATTGAGGTTGGTTACCTCAAACCCATTTTTCGTTCTTACTAGACGTAAATATTCGTATATTTATGCGTATAGTTCTTCGGTACCATTCCTACCTCATTAATGTAATAAATTATGGATAAACCTAATGAATGGTGAGACAGCTAAAACACTATTTTAGTTGAACACTTTGTAATTAACATAATTCTTGACACAATTTAACGCTGATTATTAAAACATTAGTGTCACACTGCATTAGAATTTCTAAATCGTGCGAGAATATCAAATATAAGCTCTAAAATCAGTGAAATGGAGCTGA
>CABFOV010007999.1:0-25557 GCA_902141375.1 Timema poppense
TAAATCTTTGCCGGGACCGAGGATTGAACCCCGGCCGCCAGCACAGAAGTCCGACACCTTACCCCTAGACCACCAGGTCACCGACTATTGATTAATTACAAAAATGTATATTTTTTTCAATGCTCCGTGTCTTAATTCCTATCCAGGCTACCCCCATTTACACTTACCAGACACGAAGCTATTGACGCATTTTTCAGCGTGCCCACGGGCGTGGCAAAAATTTGAAATAAATCAAATTTAAAAACTGCGTAATACAATATTAAACATTAAGTATACATTGTTTATATGAAACATAACATGATCTAAATATGTCAACATAAAATTCTATAACTATACAAATCTATAAAAGCACATAAATATCTTATGGACCCTCCTCTTTTTATAAAACATTATTATTATTATTATTATTATTATTATTATTATTATTATTAAGAAAACAACTCAAAAACTAAAACATCTTTATTTTACCATTTAGTGATGAACACGCAAAAATATTGTGTTTACTCTAAATAATTACAAACATATAATTACACATCTTTACAATTTCGTTTCAAAATTTAGAGTAAGTATAAATAAACATCACCTTTGTTAAGACCCAAGCTGCAAGAAATCAACTCATAGGCCATAATGATCACTGGTACCCACATTTAAGCTGAAACTGTTACTAGTTGAATGTTCGCCTATTTTATGTTATTTACCCATTTGATATATGAAAGTACAAATATTTCGAAAACTGTTAGAGCTACAGCAAAAACAAAATAACTAAAATGGTTTATTTTAATATTTTAAACATTATTTGTTTGAAAATATTTTTATTATCTCTTTGCGTTTTTTAGTTACAGCCAATAGTCAAATTATTAAAAAAACAAAACGGCAGCCATTTTCCAAGATGGAAGCCGAAAGCCACAAAAAACAAAAAGCTAGTCCCCCGCTTAATCTCTTCAAAATTACATAGTGATTAAATTCCAAAAATAGAAAAGAGTCCCTCCCCTCCCACCGTTGATATTCACGGGTTTGTGGTTTCTAACTGGACTATTATAATTTAATATGAATTTAACTTAATATCTTTCAAAATGTAAAGACGTTTGTCGGTGCCTTAGAGTTACACGTTAGATTTGTATTACGTTAACCTAAACAAAATTATTATATGATTTAAGCACTGTGCACCACTTTTAAATATAGTATCATTGTGACAAAGGTCAGAGAAGATTTTTTTATCACTGCCTCATGCTACCCATTTGGGCTGTACGTATATGAACTAATTACGATAATGTGTTTGATATGAGTAAGGTTGAATTTAGAGGTATAGAGGTGTACCCACATTTGCGTGTAGGAAGAGTGGAAAACCTACTCTTAGTATAACCGACCGGGATTCTAGCTCTGATATCCACATAATCGGCAGTCTAGTCCATTTTGAGAGTGACGTTTCAGAGTCAGGCCTGGCCAACCTTTACTGGTTCGGGCGCCAAATTGTCATTCTCTTGCCGATTCAAGGACTAGAAAGATTTAACCACAAATATTAAATAAATGAAAACCAAGCTGCTACTTTTTATTTTAATTATTATTCTTAACATTTTTTTACTTCTATTCTAAGTATATTTTATCAGCATATAATTAACATGCTTTTATTAGACATTTTATTGGGAAAATTGTCCTTGTTCCTGTGTCACTAGACTCTCAATATTGGGATTGATGTTGCTTATACATAATCAGAGAGAATTTTCAAGATTTTCATCTGTCAACCTTGTGCGCGTTTTAAACTTGTTGTGCTACCTTCTCGAAAAGATCTGTTCACATGTGTACGGACTGCCAAAAAAGAGTAAACCCTAATTATTTTTCTTGCAAAGTCGCGTAAATTAGAATATTTGTTTACCAACAAATATAATTTATAAAATTCGGTCAAAGTGGTGTCGTTAAATTGGAATTTCAGAATTAAATCCTCCTGAGGCTCAATAAGCTCCATCTGTAGGCTTTCTAGAGCTTTACCCACATCAGCATTCATCGGACAAGCAAATATAGCAAATGTGGAGTTTTTGTTTTGAAATTCATCAAACCTTGTTCCAAACTGCTCTTTAAGTGACTTCAGTTCATCTTTTATTTCGTCTTGGTTGCTCTTTTCAAGCCCACATAGGCAGGCGCGTAATCTAATTCTGATAATAGTCTTGTTGGCTTGTCAGGTCAGGCATATCAGGGCTGGGTGTAGGTCTATTTAAGAGGTTTTCCCTAAATGGTTTCACACTCTCCTTCCACGCAAATGTGGGCGTACTTTTTCTAAATTATACCTACTTAACCCTAAACTAATAACGTAATTAATACATAGGCGTATAAACCGAACGGGTAGTAGGACGCGGTGCTAAAAAAAAACTTTTCAGAAAAACAAACATTTCCCAGATAACCATAAATCGTAATTTCCAAACGTCTAAAAATATATTTTCAAAGTGGCCTCCCCCACAGTCCCTCGGTACCACTTATGGTTTTTAAGGTCATTTTGACTTAAAACGTGTCTTTTATATTCACCTTAATAATTATTATTTTTACTCGCCTTGGTGTTCATGGTCTAACGCGGTAATATCGTGTTAGATTAGACTGCGGAGGATGGCCCCATCAGGGTTTGATCCCGGTCGGGTGTACTGAGGGTGTTTTTTCTTAAATGGTTTCCTACTCTCTCTCTTTCCACGCAAATACGAATAAACTGCCTCCAAATTACACATATCTTATCCCTAACTCATTAGCATAATTAGTATGTAAAAGTATAACCAAAATGGATAGTAAGACGCGATGGGAACAAAATAACTATTTGGTTAAGGTTTTGAAAAATAAAACACACAGATAACATAATACTTGTATTGCAATAAATTAAAGAAATAAAAAAGGAAATATAGTCATCATAACCTAAGCCTCAAAATTTAAAATATGTACAGTGCAATTTTTAAAAAATATGAAAATAAACATGATACTTCAATAAAAATAATCTAAAGTGTAAAACTTATCTCTAAATCATAAAAAATCTTCAAATTTTACTATCAGGGCCATGGTTTGTGCTCTTGACAAAAATTATGGTTTGGGCCATGTAGCGCCTTAAAGATGTGTTTAATGTAGGATTTTACTTTTTTTAAATATGTTCTTCACCAAGCTTGGGTCAAATAACTCAGATCTGTAGGGTCTAGGCCTATGTACACTTATATGTTTGAAAATAAGATACTTGGGACTATTAGGACCCCGTTGTGTGCTTTTGGTACAAATTTTGGATTGGGATCTGGAGCTCCTTAAAAATGTGTATAATGCAAGCTTTTTCTTTAAAAGAATATGTTTCTCCAGAAGTTTGGGTCAAATTGCTCAGATCTGTAAGGTCTAGGCCTATTCACACTTATATGGTTGGATAGAAAATTGATTTTATTATCGGGGGCCCGCCTTGTGCTCTTGACAAAAAATTTCGTTTGGGCCCTGGAGCGCCTTAAAGAAGTGCTTAGTGCAGGATTTTGCTTTTTTAAAAAATGTGTACTTCACGCTGTTTAGGCCAAATTACTCAGAATTGTGTTATAAGCCGAATCAAACATAGTGTTAGAGATTTTTGGAACAATTTATTTTTCATTTTAAACATTTCCCTTTTTTTTTAAATTGCTCTGAATGCCCTCTATAATTTTTTTCTGGACTAATTTTGTGTTGGATATATTTGTTTTTCTTGTGTTGGTTATAGACGTGTAGTTTATTGAGAATGTGGAATAGTTCAGCTCAATAGTAAAATGGCGTTGTTAAAGTAGCTAAAGCTACTATCGCACGACACTTGCTTGTACTAGAAATCAAATATGCTAGCTAGCGCCTAGATATCTGTATACTAGCTAGTACAATGGAAACAGGACTAGAGTATTCACACGCTGCTAGTTTGGTACTAGGTTCCAGTGCAAATATTTATCGAACGTTAGAGATTAATTTTGGGTGCAGCAGTTGCATTAATTACTAATAATAATAATAATAATAATAATAATAATAATAATAATAATACTATTTAGCACCACGTCTTACTACCGGGTTATACGCTTTAAATACTAATTACTCTAATGGATTAGGAATTGGGAAGGTTGAATTAGAGGAAGTGAACCCGCATTTGCGTGGAGGGAGAGTGGAAAACCATTTTAGGAAAAATCCCCCCCAGTTCACCCGACCGAGATTTGAGCCTCGATCTCCCCGTCCTCAGCAGTCGAGCTCAACACGACAAGCGCGTTAGCCAACTACGCCACCGAGGCGGGTAATTACTAATAAAGATATTGAAAATTATGAGAGGAAGCGTAGGAAAAGGATATGAACACGGGACTGGCTGGAAAGATGAAATAATGGTTTCGGGATGCTAAAAATTATACATCCAAACTTTATTTCATGATAACCTCCTCTAAGTTAAACTTTCCACATCCCTAACTCATTAGCGTAATTAATACATATGCGTATAAGCTGAACAGGTAGTAAGACGTGGTGTTAAAAAACCTAAATGATTGTTGAATTGTACCTAATTCAGCGCGCCTTTTGTTTGATTTTCAATAGTCACAACTCTGAGTATTTTGTTTTATTTACAATCGTGACTAACCATTTGCGTACCTTTACCCCCAATGTTCTAAAATAACTCGTGGTTCACACGGTGATATGAGGATGGTTCACGATCATGTTGCAACATATTCTTTCCTTTATATGTTTGCTTGAGTTTACCTTTTTTAACAATGTTTATATTTATTGATTGTGACTAAGGTAATATTTATATTGCCTTCAGACCCATTTAAGTTTATCTCTTTTTAAATTGGCTCATTGTTAGTCTACAATAATGTTATAATAAATAAACTCTAGACATAATAGCAAATTTACTTAAAAGAAAATGAATTAAAATCAGGAAAAATTGTAATAAATCATAAATAAACCTTGGTTAACTTTGTTTATTTTAATATGTTATACTCTTCATGTTTCCTTTTGATAGTTCAATGTACAAATACAATATTGTGAGTATCTTAAAATAGCCCATATACTAAAGTTATTCATACTAAAGATGCTAATGTTTGTGTGCAAACTGTTAATACCTGGCCCAAATACTGTCATTGATACTAGAGATGTTGCTGGACTTGTGGATTATCTCGTTCATGTTTTCCTTCAAGAATTCCAGGCACGCACATACCAGTGGCTCCATCTGCAGAAACACCGATGACACCAGAATTGGGACCACGTTAGAAGTGTCTTAAACAAATTAAACATGTATCTGTAAATGGATATTATTAAATGACTATATTAAATAACTATTGGCCTTGTAATTAAGTAAATGGCCAGTTATATAAAAGAGGTATAAATGAAATTTTGTAATTTTAAGATAAAAAGTAAACTTAATGAGTACTAATTAATAAGAATATAGGCCTATGTATGGCAATATTAAAACAATATGCCACACTACTATATTATTTTTCATTGATTCAAAATTAAATCCCATGTTCACAATATTATTTTATTTTCAGTTCACTCTCAACATGACGAACTTTGTGTGATTCAAGTTATAATAAAACCTGAAATAACTTTTTTTTTTCAAAGCTAAGGTCAATAGGCTGTTCAGTGTAAATATATACGTGAGGGATTTAAACTTTTTAAAATCAAATTCCAAAGAGAAGAAGACAATCTGAGTATTAAAACAGATATTTTGAATTATAATGTGAACAAATTATCTCTTAATTAAATATATTTTTTATATGATGTACTTATTTTAAATATTTTTGGTTATTTCAACTAATTTTTTAAATTTAATTATGCTTTGGATATATATTTAAAGCTAGAGTATTGTGTATAAATCCAAGTACAAATAGCGCTAACTTTCTACACTTATTTGGCAATGTTGGATAGAAAAAATTGGAAATGTGTTTTTGAATAATTTTGATAATGGATCCTATTTGATGGCCAAATGGGGCCTTATATAATTTGATCAATAAACTTAAGATCATCAATATAGCAGCTATGTTAAGCGGATTGAAGCATATCTCAGGCTATTTCGAAATGCAATATTTACGTTCCTTAAATGTAGTTTATTTTTAAATAACTAGTACAGTAGTGATAAATAGATACCTTCAGGACCATGGTATCTCAGGGGTGCAGAGGGGTATGAATGAATTAATTTCTAGTACTCCTTTAGCATGTATGCGGTTTTCAGGACATAGGTATCTCCGGGGTGTAGAGGGGTATGTATAAATTTTTATCGATTGGAGACCAATGGCTTCTCAAGGGTGGCAGCATGTTCAGGGGGGTGGGTTCTAATCTGGTTAAGTAGGACGAGGATGAATTTTTGTTGGAGGGAGGGTGGGGGCGGCTCGCGCACTGATGTGCTCCAGCAAGGGGGACTGGCGCGCGAATGTGGGAATCGCTCGAAAGGATATATTTATGGCTGAATATATTCACGACCCACGAGTTATTGATTCTGGAGGTTGACAGATATGTTCTCAGCATTCATTGCAATCACACATGAGTAAACAAATACGATACAGGATTCATTGATGTTGGGTGAAAGTGTATGGGATAATACCGGTCGGTAATAATATTTTTTTAAAAAGTATTAAGGACATGACTGTGTGGATGTACTCTTTTTCTTTAGAACACGCATGGTGCAATATTCAAGCCTTAATACCGAGTTGTTAAAGGGAGACCCCTCCTTCTCGATCTTAGCTACGTTGGTGAACGACCCCTTCCTCAGATATGACAGTGGAGTCATTGAAACTTTATGGGATAATACAGGGCGGTAATAATATTTTAAAAAAAGGATTGTAGTCATAAAGAGGACATGTGTGCATGTACACTTAGGCGGGGGGATATTTATAAGATGCACGCGTTAGTGATCCTGGAAGTTAATAGATGGGTTCTGGGATTGGAACCTCCTGCGCTAAAATAATGTATACATTTAATCACGTCGTCAAAACAACCTTCTTAGGGAGGTTAGTTTTGGCTGAATTTGTTCACACGCAAATTTGACACTTGCTTCAATGATCCTAACGTGGACATCTGCGTGATATGAGCTATGACGTTTATAAGTCATTATACTTTACCCTGAGAAGATTAGTATAATCCTATGATTACACACATACGATAATTTTCAAAAGTTGACTCGTTCAGAGTAGCACGAAAAGTAGGGTAAGGGAGGGCATGACTAGGAATCCTCTCGTTCTCATATATAGACCTAACCCATCTATGTAAAATCATTATCTTCCATCTACAATCTAAGGATTGCCAATAACCATGTATAGCGAATACGCAGCCATATTGTTAAGCACGGTAGGATATAGTGAGATCGTACCGAGAAAGTTGACAGATTTAGAGGTCGGTCGCGGTTACTGCATTACAAGTATTAAAGCGTTGAACACTCGCTGTGTCGGTGAGTCCTCACTTTTTGTGTGTGTGGGAAGTACAATGTGTGGTTGCCTAACCGCTTCTCACTGCTGACTGACGCGCAGGTGGAAGACATCACCAAGGCGGAGTTGCTGCTCGTATACAAGGATATATCTAAACTTACCAAAACAGCCATATTGACCTTCTAAAGTAAGTGTACATTCAAATTTGCCTAGTTATACAACATGTGTGTGTGTGTGTGTGTGCGTGCATACGTATGTGGGTAGGGAAGCGAGTTTACGTAATATTTTCTTTTATCGTTTTACCGCTCTTAATATACAACCAAATTATTCAAAAATGTTATAGTTAAAAAACCCACTCTTCATTTTTTAAATGTCCTTATAACGTTTACCGATCTTAATTATTTAAAAAGGTTATGTCATATACGATTTAAATGTCATAAAAATACAATAAAAGCTTTATGGAGTAAACTTCTCTACAGTATTTGAATTACTCGCGTGCTAATATTAAAAAAACCTTATCCAAAATATTAATTAAATGTTATAAAAATAAGTTTAATTATTTTTCTCTTATATTAAAAAAAATTAAAGTTGTTCAAACCTCTCTATAAAATTCGAATTGCGTGCAAAGATACTAGCGCTTTCAAAAATATCACTTTATATGAGTCAAATATAAATACAATTTTATAAAAAATTAGATTAATTTCTTCTCTTGAATCCTAAAAAACATTAAAATTAAAGGTTTTTGGTTCAAACCTCTCTACAATATTCAAATTGCGTGCTAAGATACTAGCGCTTTCAAAAAATGTCACGTCACTATAGGAGTCAAATATGAATTAAATGTTATAAAAATAAGATAAAATATTTTTCTTTTGTATCCAAAAAACTATCCAATTAAAGCTTTATGGTTCAAACCTCTCTACAATATTCGAATCATGTGCTAATAAACTAGCGCTTCCAAAAAATGTCACTCCATAGGCGTCAAATATGAATTAAATGTTATAAAAATAAGTTTAATTATTTTTCTCTTGTATTCTAAAAACAATACAATTAAAGATTTATGGTTCAAACCTCTCTACAATAGTTGAACTGCGAGCTAAGATACTAGCGTTTTCAAAAATGTTACTCTATATGGCTCAAATATGAATGAATTAAAAATTATAAAAAATAGGATTAATTATGTTTCTCTTATATATAAAAAATTAAAGCTTTATGGTTCAACGCTCTCTACAATATTTTAATTGTGTGCACGCTAAGATACTAACGCTTTCAAAAAGTCACTCTATAGGGGTCAAATATGAATTTAATGTTATGAAAAGAATATTAATTATTTTCTTTTGTATCAAAAAAACAATATAATTAAAGCTTTATGGTTCAAACACCTCTACCATATTTAAATTGCTCGCGAGCTAAGACGCTAGCGCTTTCAAAATGTCAGCCTATAGAAATCAAATAGGAATTTAATGTAAATTTAATATAAAAACTAAGATTAGTTATTCTTCTTTTGTATGAAAAAATACAATTAAAGCTTTATGGTTCAAACACCTCAACAATATTTGAATTGCTTGCAAGCTAAGATACTAAAATTTTTTTACTTCAATGTCTGTATATAAAAGCTTCATGATCTGGCATCTGTTAACTAACCACGCGCTTCTGTTTTATAGCTGTTTCGGAGTTACTCGGTGAGATCCTAGAGCAAGCCATGCATAAATGAAGGGGTTAGTGCTCGGAGGGTAGTTTTTTGATGCCTGCTTAGACCATTCCAGAGCATAGCGTGACCTTTGAACCATGTCGGGGCCTCTAGCAAAACGAGCTCGCCTTACATCTCCTATCATCGTAACCCGGCAGACTAACGGGACTAACGTGTATACCCGCCATGAATTAAGCTCTAATGAGCAACTGTTAATCAACTACCTTATACATGATAGTCGTGACCGTCGTGATGGAGAGGTGTTAATGCTTAAATAGAACATTTATATGGACAGATTAAGACCTCGAGCGTACTGATATTGGTACAGGACGATATAGATGCACAGATAAAAAGACTTATGACCCTGTCGCAAAACATAAGTATAGGATTTATCCAGTTTAGACTTTACCTGTAACTGCTAGGACTCTCCATCAAACTTATTGAACAGGCGTACCTTCGACGCATAAAGACGTACTCTATTACCAATTAAGTACCCTATAAGGATTCTGTACAGTTTCGCGTTACGCGTGGGGATATTTACGCAAAGATGGTAAATGAATAACTAGCAAATAGCTTGATATAGGTAAATTGCAGCCTCCTCTGTGAGCTTATGCATCTTACCGAAGGTAGAATTGAAAAAAGGTTACTTCAACTCGACTCAATGTGAGATATCCTTCGTCTTTAGAGACTTGAAATGGATATATGACGGCACGTTGGAAATTAGAATAAATAACTCTAAAAACTCAGCTTTCCCAATTGGGGCTCGGGCTCAAATCCCTGAAAATATAGCCAACCAAAGAGCGGTGATAAATGTACAAGCTGAAAAAGGGATTTTCTTCCCCGTATCTGTATTGACGTGCATCTTTGAACCGACTGGAAGACCACAACGTTTGTCGTATACTAGTTTTCGAGACGTGCTGAAACTTGATGGAATCACGCTCCCGTTATAAATGAGGTATATCGAACGCTTCTAAAGTTCTAACGATATATCTGTTAATATTTACATACCAAAATACGATGGAAATGACACTTATATTGACAATTCTGACAACTATGAAGATAAAAACACAAGTGATTGTTCCTGTACATGCCAGTGCTAAAGAACGCGCCAGACATGTTCGTTTACTCATGATAAGAGTGCATGGAATCGAAAATTATCATTTCATTGGGATCAAAATATATCTCAGTTTATAAACCCGCAAATAACGTTATCATCTAAGAGAGGACGTAGGTACTTTTGCAATCGATATCTGAACCAAAAACAAATTGCATAAAATATAGAGACGTGTGAAAAATTAGTTGTAAGGAGTACATTCCCTCAAGGACAGGATAAATTCCTCACGTTCTCACAGTATAAGCAGTAGGATAAAACAGGATCTATCTTATATGCGGACCTGGAGAGCTTACTCGTGCCGATAGAGACGTGCGATCCCGACACGATATTTTCTTATACTGAGAACGTACAGCACCATGTGGCTTACTCTATGGGTATGTACACTAAATGTAATTTTGACGATAGTTACTCCGAGTACCACCGCCTTACAGGAGGAGATTGTGCATATTAATTCGTCGAGGCGCTCGTTGATATGGCAAATCGTGTACTAGACTACTATATTACTACCATTACGATGATACCTTATAACTCCCACTCAAAGAGATGCTCATAATACGGCCTCTCATTGCCATACATGCGAAAATCCTTACGAGAATGATGAAATTCACGTTATGGATCATTGCCACTTGAAGGGATTTTATCGTGAGAGTAGTCATGTGACATTCAATATTAATTACAAGAACCCAAACAACCTAAGCATAGTAATACATAACGCACGTTGTTTCGACAATTTATTCCTTCTTGAATCGCTTGTTGAACTTAGAGAAACCAATCCGTTCACGGGAGAGAGCGTTCTCGTCAATCCGGGAAAAGTCAAGGTTATAGGAGAAACTGTGGGGAGATTAAAAGTGATCATGAATTATATTCGACACGGATTTCGAGGAATCACGATTAAAATTATAGACATTTTCAGCTTTCTATGAACGTCTCTAGGGAAATGCGCATTGTATCTTGAACCTGACCAGTTTAAAATCCCCCGTAAGTGTCATTCTGAGCATGAGCGGTTCAAACTGGTCCCTCGTAAAGGGGTGTTTCCATATAAATATATAGATTCATTCAAGCGACTGGACGAGACTCAGTTACGTAGCAAGGATACATTTTACAACGCACTCACGAATAGTAATATCTCTCAGGAAGACTTTGATCATGCTTGCTAGGTTTGGCGACTGCTCGAATATAAGACTCTCTGGGACTACTCGAACCTTTATCTTTACACGGAGGTGACGCTACTGGCTGACGTCTTTCCGAACTTTCACGATCTCTGCATGAGGACATATAGACTCGATCCCGGATGGTCCCTTAAGGCTACTAGTCTTGCGTACCTAGCTTTATTGAGAATAACCCGGGTACGGATAGAATTAATCTATGATGTTGACATAAATCGATTCATCGAGGTATCTATCCAAGGAGAGGTATGTTTTATGGCTAATTGTCATTCAGTGGTGGGTAATTGGTATATTGAGTCGTTCGACCGTTCCAAGCCCGAGTCCTACCTCATTTATCTAGACGTGAATGGACTCTATTCATTTAGAATGTGATCCTCACTACCCTAGGAAGGGTTCAGGTGGCTCGATGATGATGAAATCTGCTGATTAGATTTGCGAAAGGTAGAATAAAATGCGGAGACGGAGTATATCTTGCAGCTGGATCTCGAATATTCTAGAGATGTACACGATGCTCATTCCAACTCACCATTCTGTCCCGAGAAAGGGATCCCACCAGTGGGGAAACACGAATTTTTTTTAACGACTTTATTTGATAAGACTGGATACTTCAATCCATACCGTCATCTAAAACTAAGTTTGTCGAATGAATTGAAACTGACAAGAGTCCACAGGGTTCTTAGTTTTAATCAATCACCTTGGATAACTCCGTATATCACGGTAAACGCGGATATGAAGAGTAAAGCGAGAAATCAGTTGAAACATGTTTTTCAAACTGATGAACAATGCCGCATTTGGTCGTCTTGTATCCAACAAGAGGGCCTACCATACAATAAAGATCGCTACCAGGCGGGGAGGGATATTTGGAGCGCTCGATCTTATATTCAGTCCAAACTTGAAGAACCGTACGATCGTGTTGGAAAACCTGATCATCATCGAGATGGAAACGCAAGAGATTTACTTTGATATGCCGATACATGCAGGGCTCGCCACATTTTAAATATCGAAGGTAGTCATGTATGGTCTACATTGCCAGGTTATGGTTCCCACCTTCCCACCAGATGCGTTTAAAACTCCAGTACTCAGATAGGGACTCAATCCTCTAATTCATAACTGTTGAGGATGCGTACCAGTGACCCATTAGCTAATGACTTTCTGGACACCTCTACCTAAGGACAAGACAATGTTTACGGGATGCCTCTAGTAAATAAAGGGGTTCTCGGTAAACTAAATACGAAACTAGAGGTCAGATCATTACCAAGTTCATAAGTTTACGTCCTATACCTTATTCGTTTACGTTACATGGAAAAGGCGAGACTCTCAAGGCTAAAGGGGTCAAGAGTACCGCGTTAACGCTTTCGTTAGAGGCCTATCACAATTGTCGGACAAATGAGACGATAGTCTTGAGAGAATCTCGTTCAATAAGAGCTGTACGATTCATACTTTTACTCAACAATCCAATCGGGTCGCCCTATGCTCTAATGACGATAAGATATACTCTATAAGTGAGCAGGTATCTACTTCCTCCCAACTGTGAAGAGAGAGACATTGATCGGTACTACCCCTCCGTCTTTATGAAGAAGAAAAATATTAATGTAGTGTGTCAATATACATATATACAATCATAGTGTAAGTTATCGAGAAAAATATTAATGCAGTGCGTCTAAAGACATATATAGATAGTAAAGTAAATAACTAAAAAAAGATTATTGCAACTATGAAGCGATGTATATTCATGATTAAGAGAATTTTTTCAAGATCTTAAACCGTTTCACTATTGTCTAAAGAATAAGATAAAAATTTAATGTAGTGCGTCTAAAGTCTTATAGAATCATGATTAAGAGAATATTAATGTTTTGACGCATATTGATGATTAAGAATATTTTTATTGTTTTGTAACTTTATCATTAGTGTCTGAAGAAGAAAAAAATATTAATTTATTGTGTGTGTGTGTGTGTGTGTGTGTGTAAAGATTATATAGTTATATTCATTAAATAAAATCATTACAAAGGAATTGTGTGTTTACATTATTTCTATCCAAAAGAAAAAAGAGGTAATAATCTTTTTTTTTTAATAAAAAAAAAGTTTGATACATTTTAATACTTATACTCTAATGGTTAAATACATCTCTAAACAATGAATACAATGTATTAATCATTTAAAATAACACATGGTCGATACATTCATATGCTTATTCAAGTACAGAATACATGATAAACTTAAGGAGTATCCAAGAATGATCGATGACAGAGCTAACAAAACCTTTTCGATCTACTGTCTCGGGCTTACATTTCCACGTTCAAATACCAGTCCTTCATGTAGTACACGAATAGTTTCTTTTCAGAAAATCTTTAATTTATATATCAATCAAAGTACATTCAATATTAAAAACGATACTGTCAGAATGGGTAAGTGTATACACTAGGCTTGCCGCCTCCAGATAACCTTCTTCCCAGTCGGCCGGACGGTCGGTTTTCAACCATAGATGTTGATATGCTTGATAAAGATTTTCAAAAGTGTAAGGAGATTTAACAATAAGAAACTAGCCCTAGTCACTGCAAATAAGACGGTCTGTGTATTCCTTTACACATCCTTTGAGCCGTCTCGTAGCTTCTTCTTCTTAGCAGGTCCGTTCGTAGACTCCTTGACCACTTCTCCACCCAGCGTCAGTAGTTTTGTTCTTTCTGGTCATGTCAACCTCGTCTTGACCACAGAAATATGATAACTTATAGAAATCGATGTACTGTTTATACTCGTTGATCAAGGATATGATATGAAGCAGTGCGGGAATGACCGAACTCGTATCGTTCTGTATCCCACTCCTGGCCAGATCGCGAACGTTTTGTCTGATCAGACTTAAAACTCTTAAGCCATTCATGGTGTAGTTGGACATTTTCTGTATTGCACGCGTAGGATGTACCGGAATGACTGGAACACTTGTCTACATTATGCAGATTTTTAAGCTTACTCAGAGAAGGACAACTGAGATCACCTAGCTCGTAAAAGTCGTACTTGTCACTATCAACGCCTATGAGACTCTGTAGCCAAGTCGCCTTCTTCGTTCATTTAATATAGATCAATGGTGGTGACGTGTAACGCCCTAGATGAGAAATGATAATAGAACGAAGATTCGAGTACTCTACTACTGCATGTTACCAAGGAAGTCCGTAATAATAATTGGTTACCCTATGTACGTTCTTCCTACTCGATGTGGAGAGAATGCCGATTATGAATGGAGGAAGAAACTTGTAGTTGCTTGCACTGCTTGAAAGGTTATAGTGGACCACTCTACCGTGTATGATTAGATAAAACGTATTGATTTTATAGGGATATTTTCTCCCGTCTGGAACGTTATATGACACGTTACCATACCGTCCTTGGGAGTATCTTCATGTCGGCTGGCATCGGACTCGATGATGGGTGCATCAAACTTGAAAAGGAAAGGGTCAAGAAAAGGTAATGAAGTGCTTGTTCCATAGTATGAAGTCTGGAAATTAGCATGGTACTCGTATAATTTAGAGAAGGTATCTTGTTTAAAGTCCAAATTCATACCCTCGTAAGGGTAAATTATTAAATTTAGGTAGAGTTTAGCACTACGTAAATTACAATGATCGAAAATACTTCTATCTGCAGCCATCGTATTGTTGCACCCTGTCTGAAGAGCGAAAATAAAGTAACGAGGTTTATCCAGCAAAGTTGACGGTTCCACAGTCCAATCATGCTGATTATAAATATATACGTTAGGGTACAATTCCCATTTACGAAAAGATAGAGCGATGATCCTTCCACTCTTGATGAAATTGAGCAAGTTGAGACGATTAATACTGTCGGACTTTGTTTGTGGTACAAGCCAAGAAATTTTACTTTACTCAATCCTAGAGTGTGTCTCTATGGCGGGAAGAGCTGCTTTTTGTAAAGCGTTATTGTCGGTGGTCAAATGAACGAGTACCAGTTCCTGTTTCTCATTGATAATTATTCGAGAATAGTCTTCAACGAATCCTAGTATAAGACATAAAGGGATGCATATGTCAAAGATGACTGTTTCTGAATGCACCTGCATTCCTTCAAGCCTTCAACCAGCGTTTGAAAGATGAGTCTGCTTTCCATTCCGTATAGATATATAGTTTTTAAGCTGAGTCAAAATGCCTACATCTCTCAATTGACCAATCTCTATGTCATTGGTCTCATAGACGATTATTGAGAATACATAGAGAATTCTGTTATTATCAATTCTTGAAGTACTTCCAGGCTCTCCGTATTCAGTAGTCGTCCTTTGATATGTATGAGAAAACGGTGGGGTAATGTGTACAGTACTTCTTGTTGGATAGATATCCTAAGCTCGTTCCCGTTAGCTAACGGTTCAAAAATGTACGAGGTGTAAGAATGATAATGGAAACTGTTAGTTGTTGTTTTGAAAGTGGCAGGGTCTCCAATGTTCAGCATTATCCATTATTTTAGTAACGAGTAGCCTAGACGTCGTAAATTGAGTTTATTTGCATGTGTTAACGCTTTCACTGTTCTTCTCTCAATGTATCGAGGAAGACGACGTCGTCTCGTTTTATTTAGTACGAATCCCATCTTCACCATTTCATTTCAGATGTAGACGTAGTGATATCGTCTTGTCTCTAAAGTTGACGGTATCCCTTCGTTCATCGACAAGTCATACCACGATATACTCTATTACTCGTTTAGTTACCGGAAGGCATATGATATGGTTCGGCGCTTCCAATATATTATAGCCGGGTGGGACAGTCATGCTGAGCTCGTGCAAGGTATTACTTGGTTCTCTGTTGACGTAATCTCCACTAGCGGATCACGTTCACGTTAAGGATATTCACAGTATTGTTATATATGTGCGTCTTGCTAGACGAAATAATGACGTAGTCGAACCCCAGCAGGGATGCGAACGGTCCAGGTTGGGTAAAGTCAATTACCCTAGCGCAAGTGATATAACTCTTTATAGTGTTAAGGTAGTCGATGATCAAGAACTTCACAGCACTCGAGACTTCTCTTCAAAAGAATCGGTACAACGCCTTAAGTTCATAGGTGCCTGGAAGAACGGTATTTTCTTTACCATCACAATGGAATTTACTATTACGTTCGTCAATGTTCGGTATGAAATTGAACGTTGCCAGATTGATCAGTCCGATGAAACATACTTCTTCAAGATTCTCCTCTCCAAGCAGGAAATGTGGAAGTAATTCTCCTCTCCAAGCAGGAAATGTGGAAGTAATTCTCCGTCACATTCGAACTCTGACCTGTCAATGTAAGCGTCATGGACATGTTTACTAAGATCGATCGTTAGCGAAAGTATTTAAGGAAAGATAGACAAAGATGACCGCAATAAACTGTTCCTTACTCTTGATACCACGTATGATTATAGGCTATAGATACTTCCAGAGATATCGGACTAGGTCGAGTGGCGGTCTCAGATCACCGAAACAGTCGAAGTATTACGCCCACTACCGTTTTACTTATGTGCCACCCAATGAGTGCCCTTTCCGCTATATCTATAGAAATTGATTATGGCACTCTCTATTTTTCAAGGTGGACCTTTAGGTAAACCGTCCCTCATGAATACCACCCCTAAAGAAGGGAATTTTTAACTCTTTACAGTACTTGCACAGAATAGAATAACGAGGGAGAGGTCCTGTAGGGTCCATCTCCAGGTGGTTGGTTTCGCTCTCGTGGTTTGGAGTGGTTCGGAACACCAAGATACCATATTCTACCAGAAGTTGAGGGAATGTTTCTACGCAGCGGTGGATAAACACGGCTCGGGTATGGGTACCATAGCGGTATTGGAGCTGCTGTGGATGGATGGCGTGATGGAGCACTTTGCAGATAGGGCGAAAATGCTGGAGGGTAGGGACATATGGATCATGTCGACCCGGAGAGCTCCATACGAGACCTATGAGTCTGGAGGGGAGTATCTGGTCACGACATATGCGTGGGATGGCAACAGCTGGCCGGGTAATAAATTTTGGAATGGGAAGTTCGGCTCTACAGGGGATTCGGCAGCGGCGTCATAGACGCTGATATCGCAGGTCCAGAACGTGGCGTTAAATCCCCTAGTGTTGACCAACATCTGTAAAATGTGTGAGGACTCTCCTGATGATCCTCCGGTAGCCATACCTGTAAGGCCCAAGAGTAAGATAGATGCGAAGCCTCAGGATAAGTACTAAGGAGGCGATCGCTTATAAGATCGAGCTTAGCACTAAGCCCAAGCAAAATTGGAAGTTATGGAGTCATGACCTGGGCTACGGGAAGAAGGAGAGAGGGATTAATAGTAAGTCGGTAAGCAAGGGCAGTCAAACGAGAGAGTACACAGGTGTGGAAGGAGAGATGGAAAAAGGAATAGGTGATGTACCATCTCAAACGTACGGGACCGTCGAGAAGACCCTGAGGCTGTCCAGGTTGGAGGAAAAGAACACCCTGCACATGGCACTCCAACATATAGTAAGATTTGGGCATGAATGAGGTGGGAGTATCATGTTCCCTACTCCAGAGTCGTTGGACAGGATTCAGCTGAAATCATTGAACTTGCCAACAGAGGTATCCAACTTGGTGGATCTCATAGAACAGGTGTTCAAGAGGAGAAAGGAAGAGTTTAGCCTGGAGCAAACATATCAGCAGTTTGTAGCAGCTCACGGTCGAAAAACCTTTAATCCGAGTGTAGCATGGCCGGCGTGCTATGCACTCACGCACAAACCGTAATGGCTAGGCGTATACTTAAAATAGGCCAAATTAATGCTATGAGGAGCGTGACCGTGCTGCACGAGATTCGTAAGCTGGTGGAGGAAATGGAGCTCGATGTCGTATGTATACAGGAGCCTTATACCTTTAGAGGAAAAGTTCCGCACATTCCGGTGGTTACTAGAATAGTCACAAGTGGAGAGATGCCAATGAGTGCCATTGTTATCTTTAATAGGGATATTACCATGACTAGGATTACACAGTTGAGTAACCAGTGGGTAACTTGTGTGGAGTTAGGAACTGGCACCGGCAGGGTTGTGAAGGCGAATCTGAATTTTCAGTTTAGGCATCCAATAGAGACGTACCTGGACCAGATGGATGTAATGTGTAGGATATACGCAGGTGAGCCACTTATTATTACTGCTGATGCCAATTCCAAGTCTCCCATGTGGCATAGTAGTGATCAGAAGAGACAGGAGAAATGATGCAGGAAGACCATGCAGGAGAGGGCGAGCCCTTGAAGAGTTCATCTATGGGCACGGACTGGAAGTTGTAAACCAGCCGGGAAATACCCCTACGTATAAAGGGAGGGCTGGGATGGCTACGAACATCGATGTTACCCTATGCAACGCTGAGTCTGTGGCCATGGTTGAGGGATGGAGGGTGGTCGATAATGTGACGATTAGCGACCACAATCTGATCGTATTCGGCATTGCCATGGGGAGGGTGGTGGAAGGAAATGAGGGAGGGACAAGGAAAAGATACGACATTAGAAGAGCTGATTGGGTAAAGCTGAGGAGGGAACTGGTACTGCCTGACCAAGTAGAAAATGGAGACAATGTCAACATCAAGGCCAAGGAGTTGACGTCGACCCTGCAGGATGCGATGAGGAAATCCATCCCGGTGATGAAAGGAGATACTAGGGTCGGGAATAGACCGTGGAATGACAGACTGCAGGGACTACGTACAAGGGTAAGAAGAACTCGCAGGAGGTATCATAGGTGCAGGAACCCATTTGTCCCTGAAGTGCTGCTGGAAATATATAGAGAAAGAAAGGAGTTTGAGGAGGGCCTGAAAGAAGAGAAAAGAAAAAACTGGGAGGAATATGTTAAAGAGGAGCTCCAGCAAGGACCCTGGGGAACTCCTTTTAAGATAGCGGCTGGGAAAAATCAAACCACCAACGATGCTATCTACACTGAAGAGAGAAGATGGCAGCACCACGACGAATTGGGAGGAATCTGCGGCGTTATTGATGGAGACATTGTTACCGGATGATTATGAGGAAGCAGATACGGAAGAACAGAGGGATCTTAGAGGAGCCATGACTCTGGACATGTATGACAATGAGGAGCCTGTGGAAGTGGTTGGTCAGGACGAGGTGATCAGGACTATTGCTCAGATGGGGAAGAAGAAAACACCTGGGCCAGATGGGATAGTGGTCGAGGTGCTGCAAAATACCGCAGACCTCATAGCCTCCTACCTTGCCTATTAAACGAACGCCTCGCTTAGGGCAGAATCCCGAACATCTGGAAGCAGAGCGAGGTAATCGTGCTAAGCAAGGGGAAGGACAAGGATCCGCTTCTTCCAAAGTCATATAGACCTATCTGCCTGCTAAACACGATTGGGAAACTCCAGGAAAAAATACTGTGCCTAAGATTATTAAGGCACAGAACAGGAGTGGGCATGCATCAACAGCAGTATGGCTTACGAAGGGGTAGATCGACAGATAATGCCATCTGCAGAGCAATGGAATTGATCGACTCGGCCGCTGACAGATACGTGGTGAGGATATCCGTAGACATCTCGGGGGTATTTGACAACCTATGGTGACCGGCGTTGTTCGGTCGGTTAAGAGAACTGCAGTGTTCAGGGCGATTGTATAGAAGCTTGAAGGACTACTGCCGAAGTAGGTATGCCACCCTAAGGTGTCAGAGTGCCAGCGTGCAGAAAAGATTGACCAAGGTATCGGTCTGTGGGCCGATATTCTGGGATGTGGGGCTGGAGCCAGGACTTCAAATGCTGGAGGAAATTCCCGAAATGCATGGGGTGGTTGCCTTCGCAGACGACCTTCTAATAGTGGTAGAAGGTAATTCAAGGAGGAGCCTGGAGGAAAGATCTAATAGAGTGCTAGACGGGCTAGTAAGGTGGTGCAAAAGTGTCAAACTGAAGATGGCACCAGCGAAGACGACATTCATGCTGAAAAATTCTCGATTACACTTCAGATTTTACATGTCAAATTAGGTTTTACTTAAATTTAGATATAATGAACTGTTTCTTCATCGTAAGATACATTCGCACATTGCAACACGCCAACGAAGGCCACGGAGAATATCATAAAAACGAGTAAGATTATCAAACGAAACCATAAGCAACTATGCGATTCTCGACACGAGTCTGAGTACGTCACGAAGGAAACATTTAAGCCTATCACGGATCCTCTAAACAAGATGGCGAGGGTGGTCGCTTAACCCTAACTAAAGAAGGAGGTGGAAGTCTTACCTGAGAGATTACAGAACAGACATCTATTGGAGACTTAACTTTATTTGTCTCAAGAACATTCTGATAAGACCTATGGCATTCGTCATAAAGGTAACGTGACCAAGCTTGGAGATACTCGTACCGTATTCAACGAGAGCACAGTATTCCTAAACAATATGGTGGTACCGTATACCCGGGGTATATTAGAATTACTCTTCAAAATAGCAACCACACATTATACCAGGGAGGATCTGAATTTATACAAGTCCATGCTCGAAGAAAAGAACGCTCATTGGTTGAGAAACGACCCGTACGCACGTATCAAGATGCGCGCGGGATCAAAGTATTCACTAATAATCAAACCTATATCGAGGAGGAGATCGAGGCAGATGGTTTATACAAATTGGATGCAGAAAGAGGAATCGATTATACCTATTAGGACGATCCCAACATGTTGGACGATTGATTACGACTCTTGCACGCATCGACCGTAGTGGGTCATTCTGCACATGAAAACTAGATTGTTTCTATCTTAGAGGAATTACGTGAGGCTGGAATCATAAATAATAATAATAATAATGATATCCTTTATTTATCTGGTGAAGTTAAAGGGTTAGCCTTCTCTTCTACTTAACAAGTGTTGAATACAACATTCACTATTACATTTATTTAAATACATTTTAATAAAGGAAAATTCAAATAAAAATAAAAACATTCGCACACTCATTCATACACTTATTTAAAGCTCAAGTAGTTTCAAGAACTCAGTTTAGATTATTAGACAAGAGAACTTGCTTAACCGCATACTTTAAGGGGAGTCTAGATGTTAGATGACGAGTAGAGTTATCTAGTTTGTTCCAAGCCTGTGATGCCAGGACAGTAAAAGAACGAGCATATGTTTGAGATCTATGTATGGGAATAGACTTCTGTAGAGTGGGTTCTGATATAGTAGCTCGGCTGTGTTTATCTTTCAGAAATAGAAACCACGACGATAGGTATTGATGCCGAGATATTGATAATATTTAGTGAAGCAATACTAATAAGTGTAGCCCTCGCCTTTCATATATTCTTAACCAACCCAGTTTGTTAAAATACTTAGAAATATCGTCATGCCGTTTTAAGTTAAATATGTATCGAACACATATGTTTTGTAGTCGTTGTAGATGTTCTGCTAGATAATTTCTTAAGTCATTGTATACTACGTCATAGTACTCAAAGTGTGGCATTATTAAGCTCTGAGCAAGGATAATTCACTCATTTTCTGGGAGAAAATTATTTAGCCGTCACAGTGAATGTAAACAGGCATACACTTTCTTGCAAATCGAAGTTACCTGATCGGTCCAATTAAGATTTTCATTAACAACCACACCAACGTTTTCAATGATTGTTTTCAGTTGTACTGTGGCTACTACTAATCGTATGTCAGTCAGCAGGGAATGGTCCACATTCATTAATAATCTACTTGTTCCTATAAAAATGTCTTGAGTTTTATCAGGGTTAAATTTAAGTACACATTTTCAGACCAAGCATTTATTGCAGCTTGGTCAATATGTATTCGTTGTTTAGCTGTATTTATTGAAGAACGGTCAGTGGAAATATTTATTCGAAGGTCGTCTGCATACATGTGATATTTACAGTATGACATTGAAGAAGTGATATCGTTCACATATAGAGAGAAAAGCAATAGCCCTAAAACTGAGCCCCGTGAAACAGCAGCCTCATCTAGGCACCATGTTGAGAACTTGTTGCCTATCATAAGACTTTGCTGGCGAACATGCAAATATGATCTCATCCACTGCATACTGCCCGGAGAGAAATTAAATAATACATGCAATTTTGCTGATAGAATATTAAAATTCATAGTATTAAAAACTTTTGAAAAATCTAATAATATAAGAAATGTTAACTCACGCTTATCCATGGATAGTCTAATGTCGTCTGTGACATTTATCAACGCGGTACATGCACTGTTAATATGATCTGAATCCTGATTGATAGGGAGTTAACAAATTGTGTTTGTTAATGTGTCGGTAAATTTTTTGATGAACTAGGGATTCTAATCCCTTAGAAAGGGACGGAATTCTACTTACTCGTATAGGTCTAAAGTCATGTAAATATTTTATAGTCCTTTTTAGTTACTGGCGTAATAAGTGCAAGTTTCCACACTGAGCGATACTCTCCAGTCATGAGAAAGAAGTTTAATAAGTCAGTTATTGTTGATATAACATTTCTTAAAATTGTTTGTATTAGCAATATTGAAATTTTGTCTATACCCTGTGCTTTCGATATTATTATCATTATTGATTTGTATACCTCACGATGAGTAAATGTGCTAAGTTAAAGTACTGTCATCATTATAGTCATTATTACTTGCATTGGAGTCATAAATGTTGTTTATAATTTGTATTCTAGATATTTTGTTAGTTAAATTAGAAATTTGAAGAAACTCTTCTTTGAGTCTATTGGACTAAAATGCATACTCCCATCCTAAGCAGTTCCCTCCGTAGTATTTTGGGTACTGGTCTAGTATTTGAGAGTGAAAGGTAAAAGTCCATTTTAGCTTTCCTAATGGCCTGGGTACATTTATTACGCAAACGTTTATACTTCTCAAAATTTATTTCGTCCGTAAGTGGCTTTATTTTCTATTCTTATTTAAATTTCGCATTTGCTTGGTCACGTCTCCTAATCAATAACCTAATATTTTTAGTAATCCAAGGAACAGGTGATCTACTAACATGTCGAGTTTTTACTGGTGCATGTTTATAGTACAAGTCAAGGATTATATTTATATAAAGGTGTAACCTGTCATCAATGTTTAATTTAGTATTAACCAGGGCATGAATTGAGCGTCATAATTCAGTTTGGCTGTATCAATGGATTTAATACCACTCTATATGAGTACCTTAGGTGCAATTTTAGCCTTACGCATTCAGTAGGATAGGTAAATAAGATCATGATGCGAGATTCCGGGGACCGCGATTTGTCAGAAGAGATTGCTGCAATTTTTTATTAATACGGTAGAAAATAAGATGTTTTTAGCAACCTTGTAGTCAGTAACGGGGATTGAAAGGTTAATAACCTGATAGCCAGGTATTTAGGAATATTGTGAGAATCACCGTCGATACAACAATAGCTTCCTAAAATCTTTCTTCCCTTGTCTTAGACCACGCTAACGGTCTGGGGAACAATTAGGTTCACCCGTGTTGGTTCTTGAAGACCAATGGGAGTATGTTCCTGATATTTAAAAAAATATCAATTTGAGTCGATTAGGGTATGTGTTACTCTTGCCTCGCTGGGCTTAGGCCAAGGACGCTCCCGGGTCAACTCTGGGTTGTCACGTTTTTGTAAATCATTTAAATACACCTCGTGTTAGCCACCGCAGATCTAATTATTATAATATAAAAGAATTAGACGTTATAGCCAATAGTAGTTATATTACATCACGGCTAAATCAATTTATATTGTGAATTTATCTTAAATCAGTTGACGACCACTCTCACACTAACCAAGACGCGTGACGTGTATCATGTGAAATACTATAAGCCAACAAATATAATAAATAGTAATTTAAATATATGATTTCGTAAATTAATTTAAAACACTAGCTAATGAAATGGTGAAAGTGAATATTAAATAAGAAATTATATAAATGAAGTTGTATTATTTTAACCAACAACGCTGCCACTTTACGATCATTAAATTAATTCCGTATCAAATTAATTTAATTTGCGAAGCCATTAGGGTCATCTACAGTCTGGCCACGAAAGTGAGTGTGATAGCTGAGGTCCATTTATGCGCGTAGCAAGATCACTTTATTATAGTATGAAGTATACATATGATCAATCCACGTATGCGAGGTTGTGGTATGATGTGTTGCGTCTAAGTGACATGGCGTCATATTGTATCAAGAAAATAAAGTCAGTAATTGCGAAGTTTCATTGTTACTACTAAGTAAGTCCACGTTAAACTCACCTATTACAATTATATGTTCATATTTGTGCATGTGCTCAGTCACGGTACTCTCAAAGGCAGTAAATTGACCAACTCTATGTGGCCTCTACACTACATATAACATAATCCTTTGTTGTGAATTGTTTATTACATCAATAATATATTCAGGTTGCGCTGAGTATGGACTCTGTGATGCAGATAGTACTTTATATCTAATATCGTCTCTACATACACACACACCTCCACTGCCCTTCATGGTTCTGTCATTTCTAACGAGTTGATAACCACACAGGTGTACTAAGCTAAAATGAAGGGATGATTTTAACCTGGATTCAGAAACAAGAATAGCATAAAAGGACAGAGAATAAAATAAGCTGTCGAATTCGTGGAAATGGCTTAGTAAATACTGTGCATTTTCGTGGGCCACCTGCATCGATAGCAGCTGGCTTTCAAGTACATTGTGAAGCATTATAACTGTTGAAGGCGGGAGGGGTGAACCACTCCTTTGACAGGGTATTTTCCTCTTCATCCTGAACGTATAAATGTGAGTACGGGTATAAAGCCGCATCGCTAGACAGTTGGGATACCACCTAGAGGGCATGGGCGATATTAAGATCTTGAACGTCAGTTTAGAGTATTACATTGCCGAGATTGAAAAAGGGTTACAGCGAGCGCTGCGATTCCTCCATACACTGGCTCGTATGTCATAATCCCGGTGTGTTGGAAGCGAGCCGGTCTATTTAGAGCTGTTCTACGTCCTGTCCCGTCTACAAGCTCAAGAAAGGAGACGAGCCAGAGATTCTCCATAGCCAGAAGGAGTAAGACGCCTTGTGCACTGTTTTGGACCAGATAGAGTGTATAAAACCTACAACGTTCGTCAATTAGAAGGAGATAAGAGGTTAGTGAAGCGGAGGACGAGCTAAACATCATCTCGCTAGATTATGTGGTAAGTGTCCGTCTTCCAAGTAAAAACTTTGTTGCGACGTTGCTTTAACGCTTCACAGCTATGCATGATATATCCAGGAGATGACACTAGTAGTGGATGAATTGACAGTTCTGGGCCACTTTCTCCCATAAGGTTAACATTGATCCACCACCCTGAATGTGGTGGAT
>CABFOV010008000.1:0-25551 GCA_902141375.1 Timema poppense
TAGCTAGAATAAATTTAATCCCTATGCATTAACTACTCTACCTTAAAATAAGCACGTAAAATGAATAAAATAGCAAGTTTGACTGACTTGATAACTGTAATGATTAGAGATAATTGAATCAATATTTATAGCTTATATTTATACACTTATTAAAATAATGCATTATATTTTGATGGTTGAATGACCTTAATATGAGTACCTAGTCACTGACTAGTGGCTACCCGCACATTGTGTTTGGGACTAGACTAAACGCGCTTTTTACATTGTCATTTCTTGGAAAAACCTTTTTTTGTTATAACTTTTGAACAAATGAAACCAAAATGTTGAAATAATGATAGTTTTGTGTATGTGTCCAAGTTTGGGCCAAAACAAATGGTTTTTTATACCAAGACAGGAATGTTCATAGTTTCTTACAAGCATAACTATTAAATAATTCAATTTTAAGAACATTGTCCTTTCATTTAAATAAACCAAATTTTCCTTAGTATATAAAAAGGAAAATTATAAAATTTAGCAACACCTTTTCACAAAAGTGACCATTAGCAGCATAACTTATAATTCCTACATACATTGTTTTAGATTGTCTTGTTAATCAAAATGCTGTATATTTTTATCCTATCGTACCTAGATTGATTGCATTGTTTATAGCCTCAATATCAAGGGCTACTGCTACACCATAATGGAATCCAACTTTAGTTTTGTGTGAATAATAATAATAATATATATGTATATATAATATTTAGCACCGCGTCTTACTACCTGTTCGAGTTATACGCTTTAAGTACTAACTACGCTAATGGATTAGTAATTGGGAAGGTTGAATTAGAGGAAGTGAACCCGCATTTGGGTTGAGGGAAAGTGGAAAACCATTTAGGAAAAACCCCTTCCAGCTCACCCGAATAAGATTTGAACCTCGATATCCCCATCCTAAGCAGTCGAGCTCAACACGACAAGCGCGTTAACCAACTACGCCACCAAGGCGGGTAATAATAATAATAATAATAATACTTAGCACCAAGTTTTATTACCCGTTTGGATGATACGCTTAAATATTAATTTAACTAATGGGTCAGGAATTGGGAAGGTTGAATATAGAGGAAGTGAAACCGCATTTGCGTGGATGAAGAGTGGAAAATCATTTAAGAAAAACCACTTCCAGCTCACCTGAGTAAGATTTGAACCTCAATATCCCCGTCCTAAGCAGTCGAGCTCAACATGAAACTAAGGTGTTAGCTAACTACACCACCGGCAGGTAGTTTTGCATAAAAAATCAGATATGTATTTAACTTAGGTACAGTACAGTCCTGATTAACCTGCACCTAAGAGTGACCAACAACAGGTCAGATAACCAAAATTAGATGGAAGTGCAGATTAGATATGAAATAAAGAGTAGGGCTAGTAACTACTCCATAGTATAAATTATGGAATAAATTACAAAAATATTATTTTAGGTAAACAAAAATCCAGCACACATTTTAAATCAAGTAAATTTAACTTTTATTATAATACTGTAGTATGCACAATACAAAAGTTACTGTTTAAAAATTTGGCGATTGAAGTTTATTTCAAAGGAGACGTTACTAAATTATCTTAATTTAGTTTCATACAGGTTATTCCTAAAGTAGATTGACAAATTATATTTTTTAAATCTAGAAGAAAAAATAAATTATATTGCCATCATCAGACTTAACTTCAAATGCAAAAACCTTCAAGTAATTGCAGAAATTTTCTTTGATCTATAGAAAGTATTTTACACCTAGTCCTTCCGCCAAAAAAATCACCTATGACATTTTTTTGACCTGTTCAAGAATTAAACCTACAACCCTTATCTCGGAAGATAGGTGCACTACCGGCTGAGCTAAGCTGTCAGATTATATTCCCCAAAAAACATTTAAATGTTTAGTAATTTTTCTTGCCTGGGTTATTTTAGTTGATGTATACTTAGTTTAGTCTGAAAAGTAGAGTCTTACCTTGACTGATTTAACTATGACCTTTCATAGGCTATACTATAGGGGAAGAGGAAATAGTACACGAAGAGGCCGGGATTCTTTAATTGTTTTCTATGTCATTTTACGAGAAATAAAATATTTGCTACCATATCCATACAAACAACAAAAGAAAATTTCCAAAGCTAGTAAAACTATTATATTGTAAAATGACTAGATAGTTTAAAAATTAAAAAATGGTAGCCAATTTTGTTTCAAGACATTTCATCATCTGAATTTCATGAAAAAATATGTTGTTGATGCCTGCAAGGTGGTTCTATTTGTTAGGGATAGGTTAGTTTTTTTAGGTATTAAAATACTTTTGATGCCATGCCTGTTGTGCCACTCTCATCAAAGTGAATATTTTTTAACTAACTTATATAGAATTAAAAAAAAAAAAAATTCAGTTATCATTATAGGTTTACTTTTGTTTTTGTGTGTATGGTAACTTTTTTTTACCTAGCATGGCATAGAAAAAAAATACTGCTCCCTCTTACCTTGCATTATTCCTGTGGAATGATGCAAGGTAGGCTTACCTTACAAGTTAGACAAAGGGTACCCTCTATTTACTCTGAAGGTAGTAGTTTAACTTGAAAGATTACACTATGACCCTATTATTTAAGATATACCATAGTGGAATAATGCAAGGTAAGCTTTCTACCTTACAGTATGAATGAATTGGTATCTTTCATTTACCATACATGAATGGCAGCAAGCTCATCTGGCTTGTTTCAATATTGTGTGGCTTATATAATAAGGCCAAACTCCAAAGTGAAGTGTTTGATGATGAATNGGGGGAGGTGAGCAGCAGGCGCCGCCTCCCCCTTCCCAATAATCTGCTCAAATAGGAAACTCTTAATAAATTACCGAATTTGGGAAAAAATGGTTCTCATATTTGTAGCTCCAGTTCTTAGTTAACAATGATTGGAACTTTTCTTTCTAAGTTCCGAGAATCATTATACAAGACCACCCCACCCGTATATTTGTCTTGGAAATAGTTATTATCTCCCCAAACCCAAAGTTTTCAGAACTGTCACAAAATAGTAGGGGCGGGTGGGATCCTGATGGTGGCTACAGACAGGGAAAACAGAAATGTCAGGGGATTTAACTAAAAATAAGGAAAAGTCAGGGAATTAAAAAATATGTCTAAAATATCACAATAATTTTTCAACTAAACACTAAAACAAAAGTTATTAATACCTAAATAAAATAAAATTTTAATTTTTAAAATAATTGATAGAACTGTTTGTTTAGTAGATACAAACTTTTTTAGTATGTGATCAATAATAAATAAAACAAAGGTCAGCATTCCCCATTAAAACTGTAAAAAAGTAGTCAGGGAAAATTGAAAAATGTTGCCTGTAAAACTTGGAAAAGTCTGGGACTTTTGTAAAATATTTTTTGTAGCCACCCTGATCCTGAACTCTCGAGAAAAGGTCGGGAATTTATCAATTCTCGTAGGTCGGGCGGAATGACCCTTTCCCCGTAAGGTTTCTAGTGGGAAACAAAACATAGTGCTCAAGGAAATAAAATAAAGGGCGCGCAACTAGGTGAATGGGCTGGGGAGGCGTATGACTTAATGTACTCTGTCAACAGTTATTTGTTTGGTTCAGCAAGTGAAAAGTTTGAAAGATTTTGAGAAGGACAGATATATATCACGTAACTGCCACATTGCAAAAAAAAAAAATTGTTCAATAGTTTGTACTCATATGTGCCTGTACATGAACACTTGAGCTGTTAAACTAGCCTTTTTAAATAAATAATATTTAATGTGGTGGGCCAACTTGAGCTCAAGCTAGCCCTCCACACATTGAAAAAAACAACATAAAGATTTTATTGAAGTCAAATCATTGTGCTCCGTTTGTGCTCATATGTGAATGAAAATTAACACTTGTGCTTTAAAATTAGGCATTCTAAAGAACATTTAATGTGGCGGGCCAACTTGAGCCTTCCCCATTACATAGCTTGTAAAAAAAAATTGATTTCAAGCTGGTCCGCCACATTTTAAAATATCAATGTAACCAAATTCGGTTTTCACCACTCTTATGTGCCCGAACATAAACTTTTGTGCTGTGAAACTAAGCCTTATAGATAACATTTAATGAAGTCGATCCAGCTTGAGCTCAAGCTAACCTGCCACATATTGAAAAACAAAACATAAATTCTATTCACGCCATTCCATTGTGCTTTATTTGTCCTCATATGTGCTCGAAAATGAACAGGTGTGTTCTAAAATTAGGAAATATAGAAAACTATTAAAGTGGTGGGCTAACTTGAGTATTCCCTATATCATAACCTGTAGAAAAATGAGTTCAATCTGGCCTGCCACATTTTGAGAAATCAATGTAACAAAATTCTGTTTTTTCACCATTCGTTTGTACTTCTTTTTTGCTCATATGTGCCTGAACAGGCTCATTTATACTGTGAAACTAGGCCTTTTAGATAACATTTAATCAAGGAGATCCAGTTTTATCTCAATTTTTCTACAGGGAAGGCTCAAGTTAGCCCGCCACATTATATTTTATATAGAAATCCTAATTTTAGAGCACAAACTTTCATTTTCGGGCACATATGAGCACAAACAGAGCACAATAGTGTGATGTAAATAAAATTTAGCTATGTTGTGTTTTTCAATATGTGGTGGGCCAGCTTGAACGCAATTTTTCCACAGGTTATGATACAGGGAAGGCTCAAGTTAGCCCACCATATTAAATTTTATATCAAAGGCCTAATTTTAAAAGAAAAATGTTCATTTTCGGGCATAGGAAAAACCACCCTTAGTACACCCGGCCATGATAGAACTACGATCTCCCCATCATCAGCAGTCTAGTCTATTGAGAGAGCAAAGCCTTTGGCCGTGCAGCCACTGAGTTGGGGTTTAATAATATAGCATTTACAAGTCTTACCATATTAGTTAATAAATCAATATATGTTTGATCTAAAACTTTTCTAATGCATAATTTTAAGATTTCCCGTTTCCGTCTCGAATCCCAATATTTTTACTCATCTTCCGTCCCGTTCCCTTCTCACAATAAAAAAGTAATTCCCGTCCATCCCTACAAAATAGTTTTATTTAATCAATCCCAACTACCAACTGCGAGTTCTACTACACACCTTAGTGAACAGAATTTGTTTTAAAATGTAGAAACATTAAGAGGGGACTAACCTATCCTTTGAAAGTCAATGCACAGACACTTCTTTCTAATCTAATATATTGATAATGAAAAAGATACAGATAATTTTTTTTGTAGTATCTTGCAATGAAAACACGTAATTTTAATTCTATGTTGTCAATTTTTATAAAAAGCTTTTAAATTATCCATAATATATGCCCTAATTTGGCTATATTTTTATATATTGAAAATTATAAAACTTAAATATTTCTCCTTAAGTTTAATTTTTAGAAAAACTAGTTCAAATTCTACCTCTTTTCTAAAATGATTGCTATCATTTGCCACCATTGTCACAACGCAAAAACAAGAAAAATTAGATTAATCTGAGGTGCATGTTTTACAATTTATTTGCCAGTGAGACTCTGCCATGTTTTAGAGAACAGTAGGGCATAGGGTCTTTTGCTTCCATTCTTTTCTCATTATGCCTCATTAGTTTATAGTTTAGCCTGACTGTTTGGTTGTAGGAGTCCCCGGCCAACCTGTCAAAGTGTCAGAGGAAAATCGGACAACATTTCATTTCCATGGTTAGTATTTACAAGTTTCTCTGAAAACATTATTGTGGAGTGTAGACGAAGAAAGTGAATATTTTTATATATTCTTTTATATGAAAGCGTCTATGAAATGGATAAAAAAAAAAAGATTTGTGTATGGGAAAGGATGGCCATCAAAATTTATATTTGAGGGCAAAGAAGAAAAAAGTAGAGGTTTGTCATATTAAACTAGATGAAGAGTAGGCAAGTAAATTATGTTAATAATCTTGCTAAAATAATAATGTGGAAGGACTGCAAAGCATGTCATATTGTATACAAAGTTAAGTTAAAAATAAAATAAAACAATTCTAGGCATTAGACTAATTTTACTAAATCTAATATGTTACCATATTAAATAAATTAGTAAAGGTAAAGTAAAAATATGTTTATTATCATCTTATAATTAGTCGGTGGGGTTGGGAGGGGACCTTTAGTGACCTTTCTAAATGGGACGTGGCTTTCATGTTTCATCTTCTAGCTCCAATTTAATTTATTCTTTCTTCTTCACCCTTATTAGACTTGCCTTTCCTGTATTTTTTCATATGTTTCTAGTAATGTCTACACGTCACTAAGCCCCAACTATAACCACCTTCATGGCATTTAAATTTAAATTCTAAGATAATAAAAGTTACATACTTATATTTTATAAAACTATTAACATAAGGCTACTGATTAGAAAACTCCCTAATAATGTCCCAATATAACGTCATATCCATGAAAAGCAAATAAAATTATATGACCAAAACTTATAAGTGACCTTTATACATTTGGGCAGTGATACATTTGTCTAATCTAAAGAAAGTGAGAAAAGGTTTGGAAGGGGAAAGAGAGGTTCTAACTCCACTCTCCCCATTTGTTTAAAATTTAAAAAAATATATATTGTTTTGGCGTGGTTTAAAATAATGAAATCAGGGGGAACATTACAATAGTACAGCTACAAAGAAACACACTTTCAAAATAAGTTAGACCTATAATTGATTATGGTTAATTAGTACCCATGTATGTGACTCAGATCATTTCGTAGCAGTTTGCTTTATTAAAATAAAGCATTGTAGCTACATTTATAATGTGTAAGATTTCACCCGGCAACTTCGCATTGACCTATTCTAGGCAATATTGATATTTTACTACAAGCTCTTATTCATCATTGAAAGCATTAATTTATTCAAATACAAATTTACAAGGCAACAAGAGTATGATGCTGCACTTTCTAGCATGGTGCTATATTTTATCACATATGTAGGTCTTTCATAATTTCATAACTATTATTATTATTATTATTATTAGCACCACGTCTTACTACCCGTTCGGGTTATACGCACTTACGCTAATGTGAAATGGTAGGGTGATTGTGAGATGAAATGGAGGACCTACAGTTTAACGTGGAATCCGAACCACGGTGGAGGCCTGGCATTCCCCACATTCACAAGATGTCTTGTCAGAGGTGAAGGAAGGGTTTGGTAATCAGATAAATCTTTGCCGGGACCGATTCATAACTATTGCTTTGCTTCTTATTCTTTATTTATTAGAAGTGCGTTATTAATTTTTCTTGGAGATATGAAAGAGACAGATATGCAGATAAATCATTTGGAACGAGTGACAATCATTTGGAGCGAGTGACAGTCAACCAAAACCACCTCTACCACCTCTGGAAGTGTGAAACACAGAAGAGATTGACTGCTTTTATGTTTGGGCTAGTGTATCACCTCCAACCAACTATGTCCTGTAGAAATACAGTATTTGCTATAATATATAAGACATCAATCATTGCAACAAGTTATGGTATGGAACAAGAGGAGCTTTTGAAACAGAAATTGAAAGATTAAAATGGCATAAAGTCCGTAGATTGCTGATTGTTCGTTGATACAGAACTACCTTTCCTAGGAGTTAGTCCATGTAATTAAACTATGATGAATGATATAATATTACTTTTATTTACAAGCAGGTGTTGATGCAGGTCTTGAGTTTACCTCAATATTAATCATATTTATTTTATTGTTCAACAGATGGTATGGTAGGAGAGGAAGAAATCCTTGAGATTAAGTGTCCTCTATCAGTATATGAAACAAAGAATCTAGAAGAGGCTGTAAACACTGGAAAGGTAAATTTAATAATAAAAATGTGTTTAATTACTATTGTAGAATTTTTTTTTGCTTTTAAAAGGGTTTGTGAACGAACATTTTTCATATAAAATTCTTGAAAAAATTGTGTGGTGAATAGGCATATCACTTGAAGAAAGAGCACTATTATTTCTACTAAGTGCAAGGCCAGTTGCATATAACACATACAAAAAAAAAGATGAATTTTGGGAAAATAAGATGGTTGAACATATAAATTGGTAATAGAAATTAAATATAAATAGTAATGAGTTGAAATATTCCAGGGGTGCAGAATATGTTCAGAGATCCAATATTTTCCCAGAAAATAACATTTTCAAAAACAATTTCCATGAAAACCATAGTGCTCAAAATAAAGCATTGAATTTTTTTATAGAGGCTGAAGAGAATAAGGATTATTACCTACTACATAGTTTGTAAAATTAAAATTCAAAGGCTTACCGGTACCAACTTTTCATTGAATCGCTACTATTGCAAGGTATATCACTATAAACCATACTAATGGAAATACTATCGCTATTTACAACTATTGAGTTTTTCTTGATCACATAATTTACATTTTACAAAACTTCCAATACTCCCTTTATCCTTACTTCTATGTTTTTCTTGAGGGTGTTTATTAGATATGTGATATCTGAGTTTATCACGTCTGCCACACCATTAACAATAAGCACATTTGCCATAATAAACATTTGTTTCACTAAACCATCTAATTTTTTATAAACATTTATATATTGTACAATGCACAAACCCTAATAGGTCCACTAAATACAACAATTTCATGGCTACACAATTATTACAATATGCATGTCATGAGTTTAAATAATCTGTGTGCACATCCCTGTGTAATTAGGCCGCAATATAAGGGTGACTGAATTCAAACTAAAACAAAACATCGCTCAATTTTCCCTACCTTTCCCCGCCTGCCCGATTAGATTTTTCCTTTGTCCCTTATATCAACCTCTGACACATTATATTAGCCCCTAAATACAGCAACTCTTTGTGCTTACACTGACACTGCCTCACTATGGCACATACTGATAGTGTTGGGTGTTGAGTATCATCAACCTTAGTTTTTCATACAAATGAAACTACAATATCAGAACAAGAATGTACTAAAAACATCAACAAAATTGTTGGACTTTTCCTTGCCAAATTTCCCCCAAACCTCGTTTGCACATATTATTCACCCCTGGAATATTCTACATACACAATCTTTTTGCTTTAATGCTCAATTAAATAATTAAATCAATAATTTAATCTAAGTACTAACTTTTTAAATTATTTTTTTAAGGTTTTATTTTGAGGGCTTACTCCCGGAATTAATAAATCCACAGTATGGCAAAAGATTAAACCAGAACACTATAAAGGACCAATTGTATTTAAAAGAAGCATATTTAAACAAATATAGGAAATAGAGAACCTTCCTTTCTAAATGCGACTTAATAATTGCCCCCAGGTAAACTTAAATATAAATCTAATTGGTTTATATCATGCAGAATATTGCAAGCATACTTATCAAGCGGTTATTTCTTTATTTTTCAAAATTTTTTTCCCTAGTGTGAAATCTTATATAAATATATTTTTCATATTATAATTACTAACCTTCACAATTTATAGACCTTGAATTATGAAAGTTATTAGCCTAATCTATTTATTTGAACCTTTAAGCAGTTTACCAATGTTATATTTTCTTGTTTTTTTCCAGAATAACATGTACACTGCACAGCAACCTTTGTGGAGCCTGCTTGATTTAATGTATTATTATTTTCCGTATGTTCAACAATATTTATTTTCCACTTTTGTTTATTTAAACTTTTATTAAGTTTAATCTAAATAAAGCACATATATACAACAATGATTATAATTATTTTGATAATTTTCCTTTATGTCAAAATTATAAATATTTTGTCCAAACGACTGAAAATTAAAACTTGGTTCTCTTTCCTACTTTATTTCCCCTTCAGCCACTCATCTTATCCTTTTCCATATGTTTTTCCACCCTATCCTTCATATTTATAGTAATAATGTCACATATTAATTGGTTATGTAAAGCTTAGACTATGTTATGTTTTTTTTTCATTGTTTTTCCATCTGTATTTTTTAACGTGCACTATACGAACAAACGAATTATGAACTAACTTAATTATATTACATACACAGCACCCAGTACCTAGACTGACAACTTACCAAATATAAATTATCGAGCATGCAAGGAATCAAACCCGGGACCCTTGACACAGTGAGTGGTTTCTCATTAATGTTTCTTGTATTAAAGGATAAGACAGCATATTAAAAAAAAAGTCCAGGTAGTTGACTTTACTTCTAAAAGGGAATCTCTCCATCCTCATATATTTTAACATCTTGCTAACTGGGCAGGTAGTTTGTGAGGGTTCGGGGACAAAATAGACCTAGAACCAACTCCCCAGGTATATGAAACATTGAATTGGGTATGTTCAGCTCTAACATTTGATAAAAGGTTTGTCCAGTCTTAATTCGTCCACTTCATATGTTTCCAAGTCTATCTTGTGTGGCAGAAATAAGTTATAGCTCATTGCATAGACTAAAAACCTACTTAAGATCAAGTATGACACAAAACTAAAATTTTGCCTCGTCAATCTCTAGGCTTGTAGCTTATGTGAGTCTATTAAATTTTATAATGGCTAAAAGCTGAATTGTGTGTTAGAACATTTTAAAATGCTTCATTTAATATTAAAAATAATTAAAAATTGACAACTCAATTTGGGGGGACGTCACCACAAGCCACTGCAAGAACTCGCCCTCTCGCTTTTACCCCTCACCCTATTCACCTTATAAATCTAGGTACAAACTGGGTTAAATCCGTACCCCAACCCTCAATAAATAAGAGATCGACATCTATGTAATACCCAATTATTTATACTGAAATTTGTGTATATTTGATTGAATAAAAACTTAAAAAAAAGGAGGGAGCAATTTTAAAAGTAGGATTACATTTTTACAAAACTGGTTGTTTTTGCTTTGGTTTAACCATGCTTAAACCAGCGACCAAAACAACTTTAAGAAAATTAAGTTTGAGTCCCAGTGGGATAGAAAAGACAGATTAAGAGTGATTGGGAATTCATGTTGGGTGTGGGGTGTGTGTGTGTGTGTGTGTATGTGTGTGTATGTATGTGTATGTGTCTTACCAAATACACAATTATCTCATCTCTCCAATATTTTGCTTTCTCTCTCTCTACATGCACACATGCGTGCACACACGTACACGCATGCACACATACATACACACAGCCTTGGTGATCTTGAGGTGAAGACTTGTCTCAAGATCCAATGTCTACATGTTCAATCTTGCATAGGATGATGGATTTGTACCAAACGATGAAAATCCATAGCAGAACTTCCTTTATAAGGGAAGTAAAACCATTGGTCACATGTTGATTGTATAGTGTAAAATATCTCTGGAATGTATATATGTATATTTCTGAGCTCACTCATATCAATTCAGTGCATTAAATAATCATAAACTATTGCATTTTCAGGATTGTCCTAGTGCATTTGCTTTCTCCCAGATGGTAGGGGCAGGAAACACTGCCTGCTGGTGTGTGTACATTTCTCTGAATGGATGGGAAACATTTGGTTCTACTAAATGGTTGCCCAATTTGCCTCCACACAAATTTGTGTTCACTTTATCTAAATTCATAGGTTTACTTTCTTCATCCTTACCTCAATAGTTTAAAAAGTGGTTATATCAAATGGATAATAGTACATAAATAAGAACCTATAAAAATAGCAAATAGAATTGAGTGCCAATAGTCAAAACTTTAAGAAACTGCTATTGATAAAACTCAATTCATATTTAATTTCCTGTTGTGTTCAAACAGCTTTACGAACAAGAGGAAACCAGAAAAAAATATGATGAAAATTTCACAATTAAAGAATATTTGGACGAAATACCAAACCCGCTTGAAAAGTTCATGGGTGATAAACGGGTAACTGGTACATCCGAGTCGCATGCCTTGGCTTTCATGAAGTCACGCTATAGACATGTGAATGAGAACGACATCCGCAATATCTTTTTAAAGAATAACAGAAACCTTTCTGGTGCATGTGAGGAGTTGGATGGTGAAACGCTAGATGATACTAGCTACACAAAACAAGATAAAGAATGTATAATACCAAACGATTTCAACATTGCATTTATTCAAGAGGTGAGAATGATTTTATATAGTACTTGACTGATTAAAGGTTAACACAAACAAGTTAATTCAGTGGGATAGGGATGAGCATGTTAAGAGAAAATTCATCACCATTTGCCTCGAATAACCAATACACTTGGTGGCCAATCAATATTTGACTCTGATAGAGCAAAATTAGGAACAGTCATATTGCCAACACTGAAAGTGATAAAGTAGGTCATAAGTTTAAATTCCTTGGTTTATTAACATAGTTGTGTAACAAATCTTTGGATGAATTATTTTTCATTCCCTTGATATAATATATCCCTTTTTCCTATCCTCTTGGATATTTTAAGTCATTTAAAAGTATATATATTCTGTAAAATAAAGTCTCCAAAACCCAGACAACTGAGATAAAGTGTTCTAAAGAGATTAAATAATTCATTAGGTAATAAATAGTTACAAATTTACCATCCCTAATTATTTCTTTTCAAGGGTAAGTTTTATATTATGTAAAATTAAGTTCTAGGCTTTGATTTGCTTTTGTTTAATTTGTTAAAATAAAGTAATCGAAATAGCAGGCAATATTACTTTTAGGTTATTATTGATTTTCCTTTAATATCATTTGATTAAAGAAATCTTAATTTTTCCATGCTTTCTAAATAAAAAATAATCTTTCTTACTCAAAGCTAAAAATTAAATATATTATTTTCACAGTTAGATTCTCATCACAACAATTATTAATGATAAAGATGTCACTACTATTCACAAAATAGAGATAAAAATAATATAGTAGACTGAATTATTTAAATAGTTATTGCAAAAATATTAATTTAAACTTGAGTAAAGTAGGGATTGGCTTGAACGTCACACATGTGTGTGTGCCCAAGATTATTATTTCCTTCACTTAGTACAATAATATTGTAGGTACTTAATTTAATAGGATGAATCACACACTGCTGATGAGCCTGCAGCTTTTTTTTAGCATTACATCTTACGACCTGTTCGGGCTCTATGCTTATGTACTAACTTTGCTAATGGTTTTAAAGATTAGGAAGGTTATGTTTAGAGGAAGTGTACCCACAATTGTTTGAAGGGAGAGTGAAAAACCCGCCTCAATACACCCAATCGAGATTCAAACCTTGATCTCCCATCATCAGTAGTCTAGTCTAGTCTGATACGAGAGTAGCACATTAGACCACACGGCCACAGAAGCGGGTATCTTATTCTTGCTTTAATAAGCTGAAATACAGTTTATGATTTTCTCGATCTACAGCTGTAGAGTGACTGAAATATCAACCAATAAGCTCATATTGAACCCAACTGATTGTGACACAAATTGCAGAGTCAACATTAGAGGTTATTCAATAATCATGTAAGCTTGTATACATGGTGTTACTTGGGATGTAGGATGGGTGCATCCAGTGTGATGTAACATATAATTATACTTTTTAATGTTGAAAAAATAATTATATTGTTTATGTTTTCTTCGTTATTAAACAAACTTTTAGATAACTTTTGATTCTGAGTAGTACCTATTAAATCTTGAGCTCCTCTTTTAGTGTCCTAAAACTTCCTTATAAAATAATGACCTCAACTCTTGAGGTGGAAATTTATGTAACACAGGTTGGTGCTTGGAGGGTTCAGGCTAAATGTTCACATGGTGTTATATGGGAGAAGGGGGCTTCAAAAAAGTTCAGAAAAAGTGTTATGTGGTTTATGGAAGACCCCTTAGAATCCACTATGCATATAAACTTTTTTCCTTTAGTTTTGTTGGTTGTGCAATCATGCATAACAATGTTGTTTTCAGTTTGATTTTTTGAGATTGTATTGAAATAAAAACAAAGTAAGATTGCACATAATTAGGGGCACTTATACAATACAATATTTGTAATTTCACTACATAAAAGTGTGTGGTGGTGCATTCTAACAAATGCATTTCATTTTCATGTTTTTAAAACGATAATGAAATATATTATCTCAGGTTTTAACACATTGATATATTACAGGGATAAAATAACACTTTTATGAAATACTCTCTAGTTTTTGTGGTTTTTCAAACTATATTTTTACACAAAGTTAACACTAATACAAATCTTTCTTTGTAATCACATTTCTTATAATGTTGAAAGACTGGTTTATATCACATTTGGTTCAAACCTTGGTCTTAATATGATGTGAAAGCTTATAAAAGAATGAGCAATTTGATGATTTAAAGAACCCTATTAAGAATGAACTGAATGACATAAATAGCTACAATTCTATAAAAGTAAAAAAAGATTGAGACAAATATGGTTGAAACATGCTTGGGAAAATGGTCAGAATTCTGTGTGATAGGTAAAATTCTTGAACCAGGGAGATAAAAAAAAGCTGGATTTGTCATTTATTTTTATGATGAGTAAAAGTAAGTGTGTCACAAGGCGTAAAGAATTAATTTTACTTCACATTCATAACCTTTTTTCAAAAATCACCGAAATTTGAGTCCAATGATTTCAATTGATTTCAATTTCGCTGTCTAAAATTACAGCGGAGTTACAGAAAAAGTGCAGATACTTTCCAATCAATTACATTCTATCATCAAAAATGTTCATAGCTAAAACCAATCTTACTACATTACAGAAGGATCATTCGTCTATAAATTTAAGGTTTGTGTAGTACGTTGTTTGATTTTGTATTATCCTGGTCATTAGACACACCTCTTTTATTCATATAGATATTGGAAAATAGACAACATTTTTTGTCTTTTTGGTTCTGGAAAACCTTGAAAAGACAGGGAATTTCAAAACTTTCACTGTGTATTAATCCTGAGAAAATAGACTGGTTAAACTAATGAAACAAAGATAATTTTACTGCAGATAGTTTATAACCTGTTTTTGGTAAGAATAACAGCTTATGTAATTAAAACATATACATTATGTGCTGCCAACATTGATAACGTTTTACTATATTGTTTGTGTTATTTTATAGGTATTTATAATAATTATCAAACATGACAGTTTTTTTTCCATCGCGTCTTACTACCTGTTCTGGTTATATGCCTATGGACTAATTACACTAATGATTTGGGGATTAAGAAGGGTTAATTATAAGGAAGTGCACCCATATTGGCGGGGAAGGAGCTGCAGATAACATGACTTGATGTATGAATATATTAAAATTATTTTAGTAATGCTAGTTACTACCAGATACTGTTCTTCCTACCAAAATCAGGGTATAGTACCATACCCATGTTTTGCGTCTATTTTCTAGTCTGATTTAGCCGCATAGTTATTCCAGTAGGTAGCATAGAAATTAAAAAGTTAGAGTAAAATAAGTGTACCTGGATTTTAATGGAGGGTGAGTGATAAACAATATAGTAAAAACTATTTCAGTACATGTGGCTGTGATTCGAACCCTGAAATCGTCATCAATGAATTACAGTTTGATTTTTATAGGAAGTCCATTATTTGAAATCTGGAAACTAATGTTGCCATAATGCTGAGGAGAAATATTAAAAAGTTTTATTTATTTTCTAGTTTTTTCAGCATTTAAACCTATATTTATAATTGCATACATATTATATAGTCCTGTCTACACAAATAAGATATTTATTAATTTATTCATTTATTCAGGCCCGGATGAATGGATTTTTAAAGAATTGTTTATGCTGCTTATTGGATTTTCTTCCCGAAGATGTTGTGTATTGTGAAAAATCACACAACTTTTGTAAATATTGTGTTCGGAGGTCAGTGATTGTTACAAATACTTAATATTATGTCCAAATGTTCCTTATTTTTTAAAAATTACCTAATTTTGAAAACAAAAAATTTGGAATTTTTTAAAACTTTATAACTTAAAACTAAGTTACTTTATTTTTTATTAAATTTTCATTTATAGTTAAATATGTACTACAGTTTGCCAATAACAACACTTTTCAGAGCGACTGAAACTCAATTTGGTCTTGGGAAACACAGCTTCCCATGTCTCTCTGTTTGTGAAGCTAAGTTCAATATTGGCACTTTACAGGTATGTCTCTTTCTATTATACTGATGCATGTGATAAAGACTAGGCTACTAGAAGAATCAACCAACATGCACTAACTTATAAATTATAAGCTGCTATACCTTTTTGTCAATAAAAATTTCTAAGCAAAATTTATTTTAAGTTTAGGGCTTATGGTGATGCTTATATTTGAATGTTAAAAACAATACTAACAAAAAAAAAACCCATCAAATCAAAGTAGTTAATATTTTAAAAATACAGTTTTTTTATTTCATTTTTGGTCCTTTTTTTTGTGTATAATCCATGACGATAATAGTTGTACCACTATTCTAGATTCTTATAAAACAAAACACTATTCTTTGGGTCTGCTTTTTTTGCCCCCCTTTAAAACTTTCCAACCATGGTAATATGAAAACTAAATTCCACCAATTATTTAAAATTTGCACCCTTAAGTTTTAAAAAACAACCACTTTCTCCTTCTTCACTTTTTTATTATTTCATTTAGAAAGTTGTGTCACACGTTTTAAACACACTCCTAGATGAGTTAAAGAATGACAAAGTAATTGTGTACGGTATCTATTATTTGTCAAATTACGTAAGTCCTATATTGTATCTTTGTCTCTTAAATTATTTAAGTTATTGGATATTTTGAAAATTAGTTTTTTAAGTTGTAAGAAAGCCCAGGGATGTTAAGAATCTGGAAAATCGGGAAACTCAGTCTGTACAAAGGAAAGTTTGAAAAAAAAAATGACTGTTGTGATTCTCGAACATTTTACTGTAAGCTTTTAATATTATGCCTCTGTAGAAGAAAAAGCTAACTTACAAACTCATTATAAATTTAATAACATATCCTATTCCCTTCCACTATCAACTCCCTTCTTCCAAAAAATGATTGTGTAAAAAAAACTGCATTTATTTTTCAATCAAGGTCAAATTATTCTATTCTAAATATCAATTACATAACTAACCAAGTAAACTTTATGAAAAGTAAAGTTTCACTTATCCATATTTTCATGTACGTTATCTGCAAAAGTGGGAATTGCTTTTGGGAAACCTTTAAAAACAGAAATTTTGTAGGAAAAAAAAATATAGAGGCACTGCTGTACCAAGAACTTGCGAATATCCTCCTTGATATTGAGATCAGGGGTTCCTTTATAAATCATTTAAACTGGTCCATCATATTCCTAAGCAAAGAAATAGGATTTTTCAGAAATTCACCAATTTGCAAGGTCAAGAGCTTTGTCTAAAGATTTTGTGATTAGTTAGTATTTTTTTGTTGATAGAGTTTAACATGTCTGTTGATTGAAATGCAAAATATAGCCTATCTTACTAACGATATGTGCTATATTTTTTAAACATCACGTCATATATTATATAATGTGACGTGTATGTATATATCTATGTATTTCTCTCTCTCTCTCTCTCTCTCTCTCTATATATATATATATAAATGAATACCAAATTGGCCCAACTATAAATATAAAAATATCCTTCCTAAAACTGTGCTCATATTATATGCACCACCTATTATTTTTCACTGAAAAACCCCCAGCAGATTCCTACAGAGGTATATTCTGTAGCATGCTAGAAATGGTTGCTGTATGTCTTATAATAAACAAGTTCAAAATGAAAAAGTGAGAGAGATTGTTTCCACCCTTCACTGTCACTGAACTAGTAATTCAGTAGGTCAGTGTTGGTGGCAGAAACTGTGCTGTCACTGATATTAAAAAATCATCCATACTTGGTCAACAAGTGTGTGAAAAGGTTTCCTCAGCATCTTAAGTTAACAAGGGAACGTGAAGAAACTACATAATGCTAAAATAAAACTGTCAAATGTGTTAGTTTTATACCTAAGATATATTTGAAACCTTTTATATTTAATATATAATACCTTCAAAATTTTAGGACTGTCTTATGTGTGAGGCCTTAATTTATTTGGGCAATTATGGGATTATGTGACTTGCTGCACTTAGTACTGATGATCAGAACAGGTCTTCAAATTTTTATTTCTCACACAATATTTCAAAAGTTTAAATTTTTTTAGAACTGTGCGTACAATACAAAATTTTATTAAAGATAAAATTAACGCAATATAAGCTAAACTGGTTGGAAACACTTATACTTTGGAACAGAGAAAGGAGGAGGTTATACTTTGGAACAGAGAAAGGAGGTGGTAGAATTTAACTGTCACTTGGTATGTTTGAAGGCAGGGGATTGGCAATGTTCCCACTTTTCTCCCAAAAGTGATTATGTTCAAAACATTTCAAGATAAAGTTTGAAACATTTATGTTATTATTTTAAGGGTTCACAAGTGTATTATTTTAAATGCTAATCCTTAAGGTGATGCATTTCAGAAAATTAAAAGGCAATATTTTGATGGGTGAAATTTGAGAGGGCAATTTGTTTTTTTGTGAACATATATGGGGTATCCAATGACTTCAAGAAAATTATACCACACTTTTCAAACAAACAAACAAAAATGTTTAGAATATCTTGAAAAGAGAGGTGTTAGGTTTTCAAAGTATTTTTAAAAGAAAATTTTGCATGGTCATGATGTTGCAAATCTATGTGATCTGGCTCATTTGGTATATAAGATATTTTTTTAAGCCTCCTTTTCCTCTTCCACACACATTTTTTTGGCCCAAAAAATGTTCAAACATTTTTTAAGTACCCATTCATTTTGTTTTTCTATGCCTAGCCAAAATATTCATAGGCCTACAGTTGATCAAAATATTAACATTATTTCAGAAAGTATTGAACAAAAAATTGTTTGAAGGAATAGAAAAACGAAAGCAGATGGCTGAAGTTCAAAGTGCAAACCTTGAAGGGTTTGTAAGTTGTCCATTTTGTGAGTATGGGGCAATCCTGCCCAAAGAAGATAATTTGTTAAAGTGTCTGAATCCATACTGCAGAAAAATATCATGTAGGTTAGTAATAAAGTTTGTTTAACTATTAATACTGTACAAATTTTGTTGTAGTGACTAGATTATTTTTACTTGAGGTATGTAATGTGTACTTTCTAAAGACACTGATTGTATCAGAACATACTTTAGAGACTAGCCCCCATGGCTGGTGAATGAACCTTGAACCCTAAGTTTATTTTCTTGACCCACAGCATTCATTGTTTTCCCAAGCTTTGTATTTTAGCTAAACTTGCAAGATCATTCAAGTGAAGAGATATAATTATATTAATAGTAACACTTACAAATGTTTCTATGAGTAAATAATTTGCCATAACATTATTCAAAAGTGTTGCCTAAATTTGTTTTCTTATAATGCTTTCAACTATTTTGCTGCAGATATCCCAGACATGCGGTAAAACCCATTTATGCACACGCACGCACACGCGCACGCACGCACACGCACACGCACACACGCACACACACACACACACACACACACAAAATTGAAATTTCCAAAGGCACGCAGAAGAATTTCTTATAAAATCATCGAAAACTAGGCACATACTCTGAAAAAATGTTTGCTAACACTGGACTAGCCGAATAGAAGAACAGGGCTCACAAAGTAGCCTAATACATAAAGAGACACAACAAGCAGCAGGGTTGAGATGCACATTGAAAACCTGAAAAATTTAAGGANACACACACACACACACACACACACAAACACAAAATTGAAATTTCCAAAGGCACGCAGAAGAATTTCTTATAAAATCATCGAAAACTAGGCACATACTCTGAAAAAATGTTTGCTAACACTGGACTAGCCGAATAGAAGAACAGGGCTCACAAAGTAGCCTAATACATAAAGAGACACAACAAGCAGCAGGGTTGAGATGCACATTGAAAACCTGAAAAATTTAAGGAGTTTTGTGTGCTAGGGAAAAATCAGGAATAAGTCAGGATAATTGGAAAATGTCAGTTGAATTTTCAGTTATTTTGGTGGGGATTGGCAGAGTTCCCCCTCTAACCCTCAGTTTTGGAGATACCTGAAGAATAGCCAAGGCTAGCTCTTATAAAACCAAGACTATGACTAGTAATGACATAATTAAGATGATCTCTTCTTATTAATGTTGAAAAGGACAGCTTTAAGTCCAAATACAAAGATTTATCGCCTAGTATATTATATTTACTACCTATAATAAAGCATTTATTGAGTGTTCTTTAATACCGTAACTTAACAATATATTTAATTCCTATTATTCGTTGATTTTTCTAATTTAAACATAATATATTGTAATGGGTGACAAGATATTGTGTTATGTTGTTGATTAAACACAATTGAAAATTTATATGAATGCAACAATTAAAACAGCCACTGATTTATGTAAGAAGATAATAAGTATCTACATAATTAGGTATTAAAACACACACCTAAAATAGAATTAGATTGAATTAAATAAACTAATTATTCAAGGTTTGAATTAGTCAATAATAGTGTTCATACTAACACAGTTCATAAGGGAGGTTCCAGAGGGATGGCACATATATTTGTATACATAGGGGTAGTTGTCAGCGTTTGGAAGTCTCAATTTCCAGAATACTGGGTTTGTAAAAAATGAACCCACTTTTCTATATATGTCACTTTCCATTCAAATAAGGTCTCAGCCTACCTGCAACCCTCAACCTAGATCCTAAGTAAGGCTGGGCTAGCTACACCCTAAAGTATTGAGAAAGCAAGTGAGAAAGAGAGGATATGTGAGAGAGAGAGAGTGAGAAAGAGAACAAGAGACAGCAAGATATTGCGAGAGAAATAGCAAGAGTGATAAACTGATAGTGAGTGGGAGCGATAGCTAAAGTGAGCAAGCAAATTGTAAGTGCACCTTCATCCCCATGAAACAATGTAGAACTGACCTGTAGAGTATTGAGTAAGTAGTAATAAACTAAGATTAAAAACGATTACGTTTCTTAATTTTTTTTCCATACAAACCTGCTGTCATTTTGGGGAACGTTTCAGCTGTAACTAAGGAGAGGGTCAATAAAAATGTGTCAGTATCAAGCTACTGTAGGCACTGTGCAGGGAAGAGCTTGCTAAATTTATTATAAAAACCACTTCTGATTAGTTTGAATCTAGGTCAATTAAAACTTTACTAGTAATATTCCTAGTGGCATGTGAGAAAAGGTAGGCTAGTTTTTGAAACCTGAAACAAACACAATTATGTTTAATATGACTCATCTTAAATATAAAGAGAAATAAACCATAGTGGTGTGGAAAAAGACATGATGGTTGGGATTGTAAACTTTCCTCCAGGTAGATGAGGATAATATCTGCCTTTCTTATCCTTCTTTTAATACAAATATGTGGGTGGTTGAATGGGTAATAAGAGGCATTGTAAGAAAAAGAGTACAATATTATAGATGTTTTGAAAAATAGTGAATAATTATAGTATCTGAATTATTGGTCACATGTTCTAAGAAAAGCTCATTCTTTCACTTGAGTGGTATGTCATATACGGGAGTTCAAGGTTCAAACTCCAGGAAGGTGTACTGATAGTTGTTTCTTTGAAAATGTTACCAACTCTCCACGAAAACTAGGGTAAATTTTCCATAAATTCTATCTTGTCCTTACACTATATAGTATGAAGCTGAATGAGTAGTAAATCAAGATGCACAAAACAAGATAATTGTGCGAGGAATAATTAAGCACACAAAGCTTATTATTACTTTTAAGATCTCAGGCCCTCCAAAAAGGTGCAGACCTTGGGTTTTCAGAGGGCATAAAATATCATTACAAACTCAAATTACCCTTTTATTGTAAAATAACTATGGGAGTGCTGGTAGAAAAGAATAAAATTGATTAATAATCAATATTAGTGGTTATTGCAAGGCTTCCAAAGTAAAATTATTTTTCTTTTCCTTATGTGGCTCAAGACATTGTTGAATGTTCTGAATTTTACTTCACAAACATCAAGCATTTATGGAATAAATGGTAAAAGATATTTCACTCTAGCCTTGGCGTGGATCTTCGGACTATTCAGATACAGCCTGTCTCAACAACATCCGTTCCTAGAAAACTAGGTTGGTCTTTGAGAAAAGTAAGGGTAGATATCACACTTCCAATTACCTCAACTAAACCTGACTTGTATCAGCGCCGAATACAAGTCTCTTCAAAGCAACATACCCTCAGATTTCAAAATAGATTTTCATTTTCATGCCAATTTCTCAAAAATTTGAATTTTGAAGTAATTAAATGAATTTAACTTTACATATCCAAATTATAATAAGGTAAGAACGCTGTTATGAATCCAATTTAAAATATAATAAGTTTGAGGTTATTACTAGTCAAAATAGAAATGGAAAAGGGTGAGAAAAAGAGTGAAAGTTTTAATAAAACTTATTCAAGTGAGGGGATTGTTACGATCTCATTAAGGTTATGTGGTTATGAACTTGAAGGTCTACAAAAAGCTCTCTTTATTAACAAAACTCAGTAATTAAACAATAGTTTTTGCTATCTGATAACTTAAATTTTCTTAATTCTTACCTCAGTAATGAAAAATTACGCAGGAGCCAAAAAATTACGTATAAAATGAACACCAAACATTATTATTAGCACCGCGTCTTACTACCCGTTCGGGTTATATGCACTTACACTAATGTGTAATGGTAGGGTGATTGTGAGATGAAATGGAGGACCTACAGTTTAACGTGGAATCCGAACCACGGTGGAGACCTGGCATTCCTCACATTCACAAGATGTCTTGTCAGAGGTGAAGGAAGGGTTTGGTAATCAGATAAATCTTTGCCGGGACCGAGGATCGAACCCCGGCCGCCAGCATAGAAGTCTGACACCTTACCCCTAGACCGCCAGGTCAAACAACACCAAACAATATCACTCAAACCCGCCTCAGTGGCGTAGTTGGCTAACGCGCTAGTTGTGTTAAGCTCAACCGCTGAGGACGGGGAGATCGAGGTTCGAATCTCGGTCCACGCAAATGCGGGTTCACTTCCTCTAATTCATACTTCCCAATTCCTAATCCATTAGCGTAATTAGTACTTAAAGCGTATAACCCGAACGGGTAGTAAGACATGGTGCTAAATAATAATAATAATAATAATAATAAATATCACTCAAGGTGCGAAAACCATAAAACTGCTGATTTATACTGCTTCAAGAGCAGCCACATGACACGAACCATTGAAGAGGTGTGGCTTCTCTCCTGCTACGACTGGGCGCTAATCACCCCTTGTTGCTTAATATTCCTCACCCCCTAAATCTGAACTCAAATTTAATTTTGCCTTAACAGCTCCATCTTCTCTTGATTATTCGAATTTTATTTTAAATTTAAATTTCTTATTTTCATAATTGCAATTTTTTTTCACCTGTAGGGAGGGGAGGGGGAGTTTGGGCCAAGGGTGCAAACTCAATAGGCTGGTAGGCCAGTCCGAGCATGAGAAGAATCGTTCAAATATTACTATAAGCATTTAAGGACTTTTTTTTTTACCTCTCCTCATGTTTAGCTCTACAAAATATGTTTGTCCCACCTTCCCACTGTCTCAAGTAATGTAACATTAGTTTCTTATTTCTGTTATATGTTAGACTCTATTGTGTTGTGATTAATTCTTGTTTATTTTTTAAATGGAAAAAAGGGACAGTTCATAGTTATTTTGCATATGTAATTTATAGATTATTTCTGCACAAGTATTATTTTGTATTACTTTGTATTCTAGTCTTTATTTTTGGCAAATATAAATGTGAAGGTTAAGTTCCAAAAAGAGTTTTACAAAAATTACAATCAATTATTTCGCCAAAAAGTCTGAAAAATATATTGATTACATTTAAAATTATGAAGAATCAGTGATGAAGTTTAGAATACAGATTAAAAGAAATGGTATGGTGCACTGCATAGACTTTTTTTTATCACTTTTCAACGAAATACATACATACATATACATTGTTGTAGAAACACTACACCAAAGATCATAACTGAAATAACATACACTGTTATTTACTCTATGGCATTAGGATCTAGGAACACTGTTAGAGAAAATTGGAGAGAAGAGAGATATCTCTGTCCACCAAAGATATAAGAATCGAATTCATTTTCAGACCTGAATTAAATATATACACTTATAGCTCAGAAACTATTCGTTTTATAAAAATATATTTTGAATAAAAGAGTTAAACCTTTAATAGTACTACAAATTTACAATTATATGTTATTTGCATATCTCAAATAGTTGTGGAGAAATGATGAAAATTGCAACCTTGTTTGAGGATAAATACTGCCTAAATATAAAACTTAATCAAAATTGTTAGAGTGAATTTTGAGAAAATTGAATTTTTCTCTTTTTGCCCTTCAGTAAACTACCCTTAAGGTTAAGTTTAGATAACTCATTCCAAAAAACCCTTGGGGGGACTTATGAAAACACCAACTACCAAGTTTTAGCCCAATTGGTAAAATAGTTTGGGCTCTAGCTCAAGTTACAGAAAGACGGATGGCATTGTTAGTTACCGCATTGTTAATGCTGTGGATTTATTGACATTGAACAGGCAGGAGCGAGTAAGGGAGAAATTTGACTTGTCTCAACATCATTAGTGTAACGCAGGGATGTCACAGAAAAATTGTTCAATATGAGACATTGGCACTTACAATCCCATTGTGAATTGTAATTATTCCTTTGAAGATTTCTTGGAGTTATAGAATGATAGGCTCTAAATCCATTTAAAAATAGAAGCACATGTAACAGTCTAACCAACTGTTGGAAATGACACTAAGCTGTTTGTGAGTAAAGGTATTGGTAGTGGTACCTGTTATTTTCTAAGATAACTCTTGGCAGATAAATTAGTTGCCTTTAAAGCAATGCATCAATTAAAAATAGTATACATGCAAGTTATTCGAGTTCAATGTAATCGAAATTATTGATTGGGATTTGAATCTTGGTTGGATATTTCAAATGTGTTTTGTTTTTTCTTAAATGGTCATATGCTCATATGCACATCAGTCCCAATAAACTAAATTAAGAGTTTCTTCACATTCCTAATTTAACTAACAAACCGGCTAGAGTACAAAATATAAACAACATTTATGCCTCTAAAGCAAGTAATTGTAATAATGACTATAATGATGACAGTACTTTTTACTTTGCCCATTTGACTCATCATGAGGTATACAAATCAATAATGAGAATAAAATCGAGAGCACAAGGTAAAGACAAAATTTCAATATTGTTAAAACAAGCAATTTTAAGAAATATTATATTAACAATAACTGACTTATTCAACTACTCACTCATGACTGGACAGTATCCCACACTTTGGAAACTCGCACTTACTACGCCAGTACCTAAAAAAAGACTAGCAAAAGATTTACATGACTTTAGACCTATAAGTATACTTCCATCCCTTTATAAGGCACTAGAATTCCTAATGCATCAACAAATTTACCGACACATTAACAAACACAATTTGTTAACTGCCTATCAATCAGGATTCAGATCACAGCATAGTACATGTACCGCGATGATAAATGTCACAGACAATATTAGACTAGCCATGGATAAGTGCAAGTTAACACTTCTTATACTATTAGATTTTTCAAAAACATTTAATACTGTTGATTTTAATATTCTATTAGCAAAATTTCAAGTATTATTTAATTTCTCTCCAGGCAGTATACAGTGGATGAGATCATATTTGCTTGGTCGTGAACA
>CABFOV010008001.1:8119-25539 GCA_902141375.1 Timema poppense
TTGAGCAAATTGACCAAATGGCGGAGGCTAGAAAAAATTATAATTGATAAACACTTCTAGAAGCTCTTTAAAATGTTTGTATAGCAACATAACGTCCTAACTGCTGAAGGGCTGGGAAAAATTATAGATTTTAAACACTTATAGAAGCTCTATGAAATGCTTTTTATGGTAACACAGCCCCCTAATTTGTACTTGTATCTTAATTTTGATATTAATTGAACCATAAATAAAGCAATATATAATTTGTTCATAATATTTCAGGGGAGTTTTGAACCCCCAAAGTCCCCCTCCTCTGACTACAGCCTGGATTATGGTTGTTTATCCTAAAATAAATGTCGAGAAACAGAAGGTATATTTCCTCTAGAGAGGGCTACATGGGAGAATGCTGAAAATTGTTACAGGCATTTACAAATTCCGGATTATTTATGAAGATTTAACTAGCCAAGCTATTATATTTGCTAATTATGAGTATAGCCACATCTAAATATAACTATTCTTTCAACTAAACGATTCTTGGATAGCTCAGTGGTCAGATTATTGACGTAGTAAGCCAAAGGTCCTGGATTCAATCACCATTTCGATCCTATATATTTCTTTTGTCCACATATCTTTTTCTCAACCAAACCAAAGCCTACAATGGTGATTAAGGTATAAGTGGATATTATTTTTTACCGACTTATGACATAGCATACTCATTTTACGATAAAACACATTGCTTGATTATAATAAGTTAAAAGAAAAGTCTAAACTATTTTTTTGTATCAATTACCTAAAACAAACTTTCTTAGCTATTTTTGTGTATACACTTCGCTGATTATTTAATTTCAACAACCCAACAAAAGACTCAATCTTTTTTTGGGGGGAAGGGGGGGAAGGAAAGGTTGAATGTGCGAAAGTTTCGCAAGAGTTTACTGGTTTAAAGAATATTTATGAAGTAGCGTGACATATTTGGATATTGTTTTCACCAAAATGTAAGTGAAAGTTTTGACCCATTAAAAAATTTAATTATATTTTAAATTGTTTAAAAAATGTATTATAACTTACATAAAATCCTATAAAACAATCCTTCGTTGTATTGCAATTTTCTTTTGTACCCCATCAAAACATGACTATTTGATATGGGGAGGATAAATATAGGTTTATAAGCCTTTCTTTAATCTCAGAATGTGAGGAATGCCAAGCCTTCACCCTGGTTCGGATTCCACGTTAAACTGTAGGTCCTCCATTTCATCTCACAATCACCCTACCATTACACATTAGCGTAAGTGCGTACAACCTGAACGTTTAGTAAGACGCGGTGCTAATAATAATAATTTAATTTTAGAAAAACAAAGTTTTGCGTTATTCTTCGCTAACATTTTTACTTTCTCGCTATCTTACAGGTAGAGAAAGTATTGTGATCGTGATAAAAATCATACTCGAAGTTTTGATGAATGTTGACGTTTCATAACCCCCATCTCCGCACCCCTTCTATCCAAAAAAGTTATTTTTGAATGTCCGTTTGTATCTGTCTACCTCGGACTAGAGCCTAAACTGTTTTACCCATCCGGCTAAAACTTGGTATTTAGGATTTTCATAGGGCTGCCCCGAGGGGTTTTTGAAATTAGATATCTAACCCTAAAATCAAGAGTAGTTTACTGAAGGGTAATAAGAGTTTTATTTTCTCAAAATCGGCTCCAACTAAAATTTTTATATTTCATTTCAAAACATTTATAAATATTCCAAACAAAATGGCTACTATCAATATTCCGGTAAAATGACTTTAAGGACTCCGGTCTGATGCTTAAACTATAATTTATTATCATATCTACGAAAATATTTGAGATGTGAAAATACTTAACAGTGCAAATATGTAGGTCTCTTTATAATACAAATATTTTATTCGAAACACATTTTTATAAAACAAATAACTTTCAAGCTATACGCAAATATATATATTATGTTTTCGAAAACTAAAGGTAAAGTATTGTGACCTTAAATAAAAAAATTAACCCGTAATGTTGATGGATGTCGACGTCTCTTGAGCCCCGAGCATTGAATAGTGGCCTTTGTTATGCCATTTGAGCTTTTTTTAAATCCAAAATTTGAACTAGTTTAGAAAAAAGCGAAAAGAGAAAAATTCAATTCTCTCAAAATCGGTTCTAACAATTTTGATTAAAATTCGGTTATAGGCGTTGATTAATATTATGAATAAACTGGCTATTTTCATTTTCCTATGAAAATTACTTTTAGGTTACTTAACGGAAGCGGAAATTTCCATTTCTCCGCAACAGTTTGAGATACTAAATAAATTATAATTGCAAAATTGTAGTACTGTTAAAAATTAAAAAACATTTATATGAAATATATTTGCATAAATCCAACTGTTTCTGAGAGAATAACAAATATATTAATACAATTTTGTGAGCTCTAGTTGTGAAGATACTAAAGTTTAAACTCAATAAGTCTATGTTGCCATAGAGTAAGCAAATAAGTCTTTCAAGAAGTTGAAGTTGTTTTTACTTTAACCTCTTAGAGGAAATGTGTGTACAGCACAGGGGAGAATCCAGGATTTTCGTGAGGGTGGGACGCGTGTGCTCCCATCGGAGAGGGGGGTGGGGGGGAGAGTGAGAGGAAAATAAGACATTTTTACACTCAAATATTTCAAAATTTGAGAGTAAATCATTAAGTTATTTTTCAGTGTAGTGCTAGACTTGAGAATAATCCTTTAATAAAAGGTATAACTCGAAATTTACGATTAGTGTTAAAATTTATTATAAGCAAATAACAAGAATATCATCAAATAGTGATTATTAAGAGGGAAATAAGTATAAATATTACAACAATTATTATATAGTTTTTTAGCTATTAGATCAATTAGACAAAATAGATGGAATTATTCAGATTTCTAACAATCGAACTTTAACTCCACTCTATAGTATAGCTAGTTATTTCTCATTCTGAATCGAAATTTTACCACTAAGCCGTACTAGCACGTTATGTGTGTGGTATTATTCAGAGATTTGGTTTAAAGCACTTTATTTAAAAATAAATAATTTTAAAGATTTTTATTTATTAGTAATCATTGAAATAGTAATAATAAAAATTTTAAAACAATTAAAACCTAAACAAGGTTTATTGCAACAAGGTTGAGGCGCGCAACTTAAATTTGGATAATTTTATTAATGCCTATTTTCACCACCTTAATAGTTAGTGTGACTGTCTTAAATATTTATACTAATAATTAGTTTATATTAATCATTTAATTATATTACCAACAACAATTTAAAAAATTTAATTTGAATAGTAAATTAGTATTACGTGACGATAAAACTAGTATTGACTTAAACATTGATTTAATTTCTTGTAGGAGGCGCACACCCCCTATATCCCCATCATGAATCCACCCCTGATACAACAATAATCTACCCCTCTCATTTTAGACTCAATAGTCAATAATTACTTAATTTATTAGTCAAAATTTATAAAAGAGAAATTAAGTAACAATGATATAACCATAAATGTGCATCCCCTTATAAAATGCCGAAAATTTTAACCGCAAATCAAAATTTTAATACAAAGAATTGACCCTTTGGGACTCAATATAAATATTTTTATTGGTCCAAATATACAAATGAAGACGTTTATTTTTTAAAATAAAATTATAATTTTTAAAACCGTGAGTCAAAAAATTATTGGCTTATGTATAGCGAAATTTTTTCTCAAGTTCGCTAGTGTATATAATATTATGAATTTTGAGTAAATATCTCCATTTCTAAACAATAGCGCGAGAAAATCCGTGCGGAAATCCTTACCATTTATTTTAGGAATCTAACTCAAACTTTCAATTTTTTTTGTTTGTCAAAAGCATTTTGATAGCGCTCGTCTATATTTTGCTAAAACATTATTTAAAAATATCAAATACTTTCTTAAATAATGTGAGATTTATAGATAATAATTAATAAAGGCTGACAGCTTAGACAAGTAAAAAGTTATTAGAAAGTTAAAAAAAGGTATTTTATTTAAAATGAATGCTCTTATCAATTTGGGTCAGGCTTCTAAAATTTGGCCAAAAAATATTTAAATAATGTATCAATTTTTCAATTGTTTCCAAACTCATAAGCAGGATTAAATGTAAGTCCCATGTTGCATTAAATTGTGTAAAAAAATATTATTAAGTTTTTAGGGTTTGCACTACCTTAATGATTATATTTACAAATACTCAATGATATGTTAATATTTTAGTTTATATTATCATGTAAAATAGCCGCACACTTTTCCATGCACGTATATAGTACATTAATGTTCATGCAAATTCACTAGAAGGGGGTAGAAAAGAGGAAGGTAGAAGTCAGGACAAAATGTATCTACATTTACATTTTGGGAGAGTGATAAACCATTTAGGAAATATATTATACAACCAGAAAACCCAGCTCTCTTCAATCCACTACCTACTCATCATCGATAACACAGCTTATTGCGAGATTCACGCCTTAAATCTACGACCACAAATGTGGGTTACAATAAATTTGCTCGACTATATTTCATGACCCCAAAATATATTTCCCGTATCGCCCATAACAATGGCACACCACTAAAAAAAAAAACCAACAAACTAACAAACAAATACTAAACACACCACACAAATGGTCTCACACCCAATAACCAGTGGAAGCTGTCCTGTGACATTCCTCCCGTATTTCCTGAGCTCTGTTTACACTCCCAACACGTGAAATGTGTTTTTGGGGGGGCTGGTGGAAAGAGAGGAGGTAATATCATTTAATTTAATTTCGGTATCGAACATTGTCAGAGTATCGATTTGTCGACAGTGAACAACCAAACCATAAAGGTTGGGTCACACGCGTGTATGTGTCTCAACTGTGTGTGTGTGTGTGTGTGTGTGCGTGCTAGGTAGCAAGCAGGGTTTATCTGCGGTGAATTCGGCCATTCGAGCGACCTTTAGCAACAAACAGCCAAGCGCCCGACAATAGCATCCCATCATTGAGGAGCAAAGTGAATTATTAAATTGTTTCTCTTAAGGGTATTCCATTATCAGTCGCCGGTTCATTGGGAATAGGAGACGCACACACTTAACTAAACATGAGAGATGTACTATTCTATAACTGACCGATTTAATGACAAGGAATGGTAATTAATTCCAAAATCCAATCAAACATGGTTAACTGTCTCGGGGTAAAATACTCTTTGTCAGAGATATTCCTAGACCATACAAAAGTCCTATATTTAACTACATTCTCGGAGAAAGTACCAGACACAACTTTTTTTTTTTTTTGGCACGGCGTCTTATTATCCGTTAAGTGTTATCCGCCTATGTACTAATTACGAGAATGATTCTACAGATTATGAAGGTTATATAAATAGGAAGTGTACTAACATTTGCGTGGAGGGAGAGTGGAGAACTATTTAAAAAAAAAACCTCAACACACCCGACCGAGATTCGAACCTTGATCTCCCCATCATCGGAAGTCTAGTCTACTGCGAGAGAAGTGCGTTAAACCACGTAGCCCTCGAATCGGGTCGGACACAACTGAAGTGCTACTTAGTTTGCCCCTGGATGAACTTCAGGTAATGGACCATCCGTTCATTCCTACCTGTAATTAACATATTTGCAGATCAGAAGCCATTGTTCAAGTTAAAAATGTAATCGTAATCCAAGTGACCGTTTTATTATTTCCAATTATCCGTTTCTGTACCAGTTCATTTTAAATTTTGAGATTATATTTATAAATATATTGGTCACCTTTCATCTCCAAACAGATAAATAATACAAGCTAAGGCTAAATTAACAAAACTTCTAAATCTTTTTTCTCACCTTTGTCAATAGTGAGAAAGTGGGTGTCCTGGTGGTCTAGGGGTAAGGTGTCAGACTTCTTTGCTGAGGTTCGGGGTTCAATCCTCGGTCAGTGCACAGATTTATCTGATCGCCAAACCCTTCCTTCACCTCTGACAAGACGTGTATTAATCACATCTTGTGAAAGTGTGGAATGCCAGTCCTCCACCGTGGTTCGGATTCCACGTTAAACTGTAGGTCCTCCATTTAATCTCACAATCACCCTACCATTACACATTAGCGTAAGTGCGTACAACCCGAACGGGTAGTAAGACGCGGTGCTAATAATAATAATAATAAAAGAGAGTGAATATAACAAAACCATTGTCTCTCTCGATACCGATTCGATACCGGAGTTTTAGTACTAATATAAGTGAAAATTATCGAGTAAAATACTGTAATCGAAAGTAAAATATCAATATTAGTAAAATATCGATAATTTTTTCACATTCCTTGCTATGGATTCTAGGGGCAACGTAAGTTGACTACTGAATGGTGAGTAAATTAATGTAATATGTGTGGTTAGGGTTTATTCCTCTATACATACCGCTGAGGTTTGGGTGATAGGAGACGTTTTATCTTGGTTTGGGTCCTATATTCTACTTTATAAGGCAGTTGAACTACGAGCAGGGAAACCCTTTTACTGTATTTTAAAAATCTGGACATAGATATTGAGACAAAAAAATAATTAAACTGATTCCAATTGAATAAATCAGAAAACGGCAATTCATTACGTTTTAAGGTTCGAGCGTAATATTGTTTCTAATATTCAAGTAAATTGGTCGTAAGATGTGATTCTAAGATGGGAGTGTGGGGAACCCGACTTAAAGGCAGTGGTTTTTTTTAAAGATTTTATAGCAAAACAAATTTTGGTTAAAATAAATATTGCTCAGTAAAAATAAAGAGTTTAATTTTATTCTACTAATTATATCAACAGTTCTTGAACATCTATCATGTGCATGGCGGCATTAGATGACCAACTTTTTAAATGAAGGGAGAAATTTGTAATTTCAAGGACATCCTTGGCAAATATTGAATAACTGTTTAGGTTACTATGTACAGAAAATTAAACTCTATATTTCTACTGGATGAATATTTTAATTTGATCATAAAGAAGTTTACTCTAAAAACAGTAAAAACACTTCCCTTTTCTCATGTTAGCTAGAAGTGCGTATAACCCGAACGGTTAGTAAGACGCGGTGCTAATAATAATAATAATTCATGAAACAAATAGCCGAAACTATTGTTAATGCATTTTAGTGGGGATATTCCCTCTTAGATATCATATTCTGAAAATTGAAAAATGACACCTGGACACGGGCTCGATTCCCGTCTCCAGGTGTCATTTTTCAATTTTCAAAATAATAATGTTAGCTAGAAAATACCAATCACTGTCAGGCCACGTGGCTTAAAATACAATGATCTGATTAGTTTTCTGTAACTACTCTTTTTAGTCTAAGACCATAATTCCTTTCACCTTTCACCTGCAATTTCCATGTCGATATTAAAGAGAGAAAAGAAAAATACGAAACGAATCTCAAGATAAAGAGTAAAGATCATTGCTATTTCTCCAATATCTTAACATTTTATTTTGTGAGCCTAACCAAAAAGATATTGTATTTTTTTAGAGGAAGGATGAATCTAAAACCCTTTTTTCATCAAGCCCAGTCTCATAACTCGGATAATATTTTTAAGAAGTCGTTTAAAATGAGAAGTCATATTTTCACACATTTTTCTATTAATAAAACTCGGGCTTTAGGGTTGTAAAGGAAAGAGAGGCCTGTCGGAATATTTGTACATTATTTTGTCGTGAATCATGTTTTGAAATGACGCATCGTAGGATTAAATATTGCGTTACGACTGAACGTCTGCGCGGTAATTTATCGCTTACCGAGGCATCCAGCTCAAGTGGGGTGTCTTAGATAAATACTGCGTTTGAGGTGGAATGGAAGGGGATGTGAAAAAAAGACAGTGTTTTTGGAATTTTTATGGCAAAACATTTTTTGGGACAAAATAAGCAAATGTTTATCAAGTACAAACAAAGAATTTAATTTTCTTCACATTGTGAACTCAAAATTTCTTGTATATATTATGATATCAAGGGTGTCCTGGAATTTAACGACAACTCTTTCTGTTCATTTAAAATATTTCTCGCCTAGTGCCACTGATCATGGTGAAAATTTAGGAAATTTTAGTATCAACATGTGAAAAAAATTAATCTCTATGTTTGTGCTGGAGCAATATTTTATTTATCTTCGCAAAAAAAAAAAATGTTTTGCCATATCGCGTTCACTTCCAACCCACCTTAAGACGGGTATTGACAAAAATATACTTCATTCACGGTAGGATTTTACCTCTGAAAGGTCTTTTTTCCTACAAATATCCTACTATATAATAGATTTCTGGTAGGGAAAAAGGCCTTTCAGAGGTAAAACTCCTACCGTGAACGAACTTTATGTATTATGTTCGTAAATTATCAGAGGTTAAGCCTGTTGAAAACAATGTATCAAGAAATATGACTGTAATTAAACTCTTGTGATTGTTAAGAGCGACAGCCGGTTGAATATCAAAGGAGAGGTGGGAGGTGGGATTGACTATGGTTGAGAGCATTGAGACGTTGCTACCAGACTATATTTTATATACTACGGTTCAAATACAGGATAGGACTTTAACATATTTATACTTGTTTCAAGCACCACATCTTACTACCTTTTCAGGCTATATGTAAGTGTATATACAATAACTAAACTAATGACTTAAGGCTGAGTAAAGTTTATTATTATTAGCGCCGCGTCTTACTACCCGTTCGGGTTATACGCACGCTAATGTGCAGTGGTAGGGTGATTGTGAGATGAAATGGAGGACCTACAGTTTAATGTGGGATCCGAACCACGGTGGAGGCCTGGCATTCCTACACATTCACAAGACTGAGTAAAGTTGAATTTATAGAAAGTGTACCTGCGTTTCCGTGAAGAAATAGTGGGAAACCATTTTGTAAAACCATCCTGGGTATACCCAACCCGAATTTAAACTCCCATCTCCCGGTCATCAATAGTCTCGTCTAACACGAGAGTGACACCTTAGCCCATGTGGCCACCAAAGCAGATCATATTTATACTATAAGCGTAAATAAGGTAAAGATAGTTTTTCAGAAAATCTACAAATATTTTCGTGGAGAAAGAGACTGAAAATATTGAAAAAACTTTACACACTGAAACGTGACTTAAACATTGAACTTCCCGCATCATTATAAAACTAGACTATAATAGATGGACGTCTTGGTCTGCACGACCATCGATGTTTGTTCCAAACACTTTGAGTGCCTCTGAACATACATATTTTAATCTCAATTTAGGACAGAGAGTGTTGATGAATTTACTTTGCTAAGGAAGTTCAAAGAACTAGTTGTCAACTAGGGTCGAATAACAAAAATATTGAAGACAGGAAAAAGGATAATTTTAGGGAAATTAATAAGATTTTTTTTTCAAGATTAAAAGGATGTAAGCCAATATTAAAATTAAAATATTGATGGTCACCCCTTTTTGAGGTCGATTAAAATCAAAATATTGGAAATCACCCTCTATGAACCTAAATAAAATCAAAATATTAAAATTAACCCGCTCTGAACTATATTGAAATAAAAATATTGAAAACCACTTTATGAACTTAATTAAAATTTAAAGATTTAAATCAGTTTTCTCTGGACTAGATATAAATTAAAATATGGAATACCACCATATATGAACCCAATTAAAACCAGCCTATTAAAAAAATGTCCTCTATTAACCAGATTAAAATCAAAATATTGAAAGCTGCCATCTATGAACTTGATTAAAATCAGAATGATGAAAACTACCTTTTCTAATACAGACTAAAAATCAAAATATTGAAAACTATCCTGGGTGAAGCCGATTAAAATCAAAATATTGAAGACAAAAAACCTTCTGTGAACTCGACCAGTATTCAAAATATTCTCGAACTACTGGTTTATATTTAAAAAATCTAGCGGCTCTATCCCTATGTGTGAATTTAAAAAAAAATTGTTTATAATAAGCCACTTTAATACCACAATGGTCAATTCTAGTTTGTATTTCATAACTGATGTTGAGCTAAATGTATGATTAATACATAGGGATTAAATGTGTGTTCTTAATTAATTTGTGTTCACAAGTTCGCACAATTTATAAACTTAAGCTAGGCTTAGACAAAAATAACAACGCACAAGCAGTTTGGAGTTCAGGGGATTGATGATAATTTATTCTTACTAAAACTAAATTATCATGTCTTAATACTTTGTCAAAATCACACACAGATACTAGATTAGGTTGTCATAAACTTGGATAAGAAATTCATGTTTAGAACTGTAATAATTTTATACACCCCACAGGATAGGATAAATGGGTTTTAATGTATTTAAATGTTATTTTATAGATACTTATATGGTTTTAATATAACCTTTAAACTAAAACATTAAAAAATATTCTAAAAGTACGCATTTACTAGTTTTTAAGCTGACTATAAGCTTTGTGATGTTTGCTTAAGTCAGTGGATTAATTTTCCACTAAAAAATTCCTTTTTTTCAGGTGAGCGTTCTTTAATAAGTTATATTATACCTTTTAACTCAGTTCTTAAAATTACTTTTGCCTTTTTAAAGTGTCTCGTTTTAATGCTTATTTCTGGCGTTTATGCTAAGCTGTAACAAACATTATTTTCTATCAGTTAATTCATTTGAAAGTTAATTTCAAGCAATTTTGTTGTTTATTAATTAACATCTCTTTCCATTCGCAATCTTTGTTTTTGCGTGTTCGACAAGTTTTAATAAACGTACATTTCTTTTAGCAGTGGTTTATTTACAAGTTTGGCTTTGGAGTGTTCACTAACTTTTAATAAACGTGCCTTTCTATCCGATGCGGTTTCAGTTGCGCTGTTGTTTTTCCCACGTTCAAAAGTGCTTTCCTCTCAGGCCGTGTTTCCATTTTGCAAGTTTAGTCTTGACGTGTTTTTCTATCAAGTGTGATTACAGCTGTGCGCTTACGGCATCCTCGCTATGTTCAGTCCGTCTTAATGGTTTATCTCTTATAATTTTGGTCATAAATTTGATTGTGTGGTATTCACAATAACGTGACATTTATCTAAGATTGTCATAACCTAGTTTTTTTTTTAATGGCTCTGGATTTATTTTCAAGGAATCTTTCCTTTTTCTCAAGTGATCTTTAAAAATATGCTTATATACTTCCTATAGTTTATTCCCTTCTCTTTCTTTCTTTTATACCTTAATGAAGAAAGTAACATGAAGGAATAGGTTATAATTATTATAGCCTTTTCTTAGGTGACCTAGCGGTCTAGGGGTAAGGTGTCAGACTTCTATGCTGGCGGCCGGGGTTCAATCCTCGGTCCCGGCGAAGATTTATCTGATTACCAAACCCTTCCTTCACCTCTGACAAGACATCTTGTGAGTGTGAGGAATGCCAGGCCTCCACCGTGGTTCGGATTCCACGTTAAACGGTAGGTCCTCCATTTCATTTCACATTCACCCTACCATTACACATTAGCGTAAGTGCGTATAACCCGAACGGGTAGTAAGACGCAGTGCTAGTAATAATAATAATAATAATAATAATAATATAGCCTTTTCCTTCTTGCCAATATTTATTATTCATACCAACTATTAGGATAAATATATATTTTTCTTAATTGGTTTCTGATTTGAGAATGATCAAAGGTATTATGTGTAGGTACGTTGTTATTTGCTGATGATTCATTGTGACCTTTTGACCTTTGTCTTTGACACTTCATGTTTGAAGGTTTTTTGTAGCCTTCCTTATAGAATGGGACCTCGTGTGAGTGAAGACGTGCTATGTACTCGTCTTATTCAGTGATTAGTGCTACCCGATTTAAAGTCTCATAAATATGGACAAATATGATGTCATAAAGAGAATACCCAATGAGTGTTCTGATCTGAAGCAGTGGGACTGCTGTTCATAGATAGAATTGAATGGTCCGACACTGCTCTGACGTATTTTAGCGTAACATTAATAAGCCATTCTGAATCTTGTAATTTGATGAGTCAACAATATTTCATTGGTTTTATTCATCTGATCTCCTGGTACTTATTAATTGACACATAATGTCAGATAACAGATAAACCCACCCGATTGATACTCATGTTCATATATTTCCGATAAATTTTATAACAAATACTTTTGATACGATAGTTTGTTTTTTAGTTTCCTGGAGTTAAACCAAAAAAGGTCCAATCGCGTCCTCATTCATATAAACATATGTTGAGTTAATATGTTTGTAATCTGCCTTTTAATTATAATCATATTATGTTTCAATTTATTTGAGTGTAGCCTGATTTAATAAAAAACATTTATTTTAATTATAATAAACATTTTTAGAATTATTAAACTCATAAATATTAAATTGAAGGTGTGGCAGAAGGGAGCACGAGTAATTCTACAGTTTTTACAGCATTACACTTTTTTTGCCAAAAAAATCAAATATTTCTCCAGTAGCAACATAGTTTAGTTTTTTGCACATGCTAATATCAAAAGTTCTTGAATATCTGTCAGGGGTGTATTGGAATTTTGTCAAAACCTTTTATCTTTATTTAAAATATGTTGACAATATTCCAGGACACCCTTGACAGATATTCAAGATCTATTGATATTAGCATGTGCAGAAAACTTAACTCTACGTTGCTACTGGAGAAATATTTGATTTATTATTGCCAAAAAACTTATATTTTATAAAAACTGAAAAATACTTTCACTCCCTTTTCCCGCACCGCTCACCGAAATTGGCATTCAACAGAGAAACGCTTATTATCTACCTACTAATGTTATAGCGAACCAAACAAAGTCTAAGCCAGGTGAGATTCAAAGAGCCAAAGATATTATTTATAATTTTAGTGAGGTTTTACTCCATCTAGATATGATATTCTTAAAATTGAAAACGACACTTGGACACGCGAAACGAACCCGGGACCTTTGACTCAGTACGCCAATGCTCTGACCACTGAGCTATCCAGGGATAGTACGGTGTCCAGGGTCATTCTTCTCATATTTTAAGGCAGAGTCTATGATGGACGTGCGGAAATAGTCGGCTACAAATGTGTGATGTATTAATATCACGAGCTATCAGATAACGCGGCCATCTTCGACTCGGTAGTTGGCTTATTGCAGCCATTTGTACAATTATTATAACTGTAAGGGATTGCATATTTAAGAATTAAATAGAAAAAGCTATTATTTATGGTTTTAGTGAGGATTTCTTCATCGAGCTATCATATTTTGAAAATTTAAAAACGACATTTGGACACGGGAATAGAACCTGGGACCTTTGGATTAGTAGATTCCTGGATAGTTCAGTGGTTATAGCATTGGCGTACTAAGCCAATAGTCCCGGGTTCGATTCCCGTGCCCAGGTGTCCTTTTTCAATTTTCAGAATATCTAAGCCAGGTAGTTTCATAATGATATCCTGTAATTTCTCCTTTTATTTGAAGTTATTTTCCTTTTTATATTTTTTGTGGTTCCTATACAACTTCACATAATTTGATCTTTTTAGATATTTGTTAATTATGAAAAATCTTGTGAGTAGATATATATACACATTTATACGTACATATACATATATACATCCATACTGTACATGTATATTGCACAAACATGTACGTGTCTACATATATAATATGTATGTATACAGACAAATACCTGTAGAGATTTAATAACATAAATTGTGTTAGGGACGCTTGGCCAGTTATTGCTCAGTGCCATCTATTCTGTGGTGTGCCAGTAAAGAGGAGGGGTGGGCTGGATATACAGGGATACTACATGCATAACCTACATGTTGGGTACTCAGATACTAGCAACTAGCGTGCACTACGTCATGGTTAGTCTTTACTGTGGTATGGTTTGGTTAAGTTATGAGTCCACTCCAACCAGAGATAAACATGGAAACTTGGAATAGAACAAACATTTTGTGTTTTAGGCGATGAATTAATTAATCGGGTAATTTATGCTCCAGATGAATACAACGGTCGTAATTTTAAATGACGTTTTGTTGTGCTGTAAGCTTACGTACTAAGTACTAGAGCCTTAAACTACTTAGAGAGGTCTATGGCGTCATTCTCGTGTTGACGTGAACTTCTGATGATGGGGGGGATCGGGGTTCGAGTAACGGTCGAGTATACTGAGGGTGTTTTTTTTCTAAATAGTTTTCCACTCTCCTTCCACAAATGCGGCTAAATTATCTCTAAAATGCTTTCTTCCTCATTCCTACTCCATTAAAATAATTATTATAAATGTGTATAATCTGAACAGGTAAGACGAGGTGAAAAATAAAACAATTTAAACTGTCCAACTAACAATTCTTTTAAAATATGTATTTAAAGAGAGGACAGTAAATCACGATGGCCTGCTAATACATTCGTGTATTCAGATGTTCTGGTAATGTATGTTGGCTTTTATTAAATTATCAATTATATTTCTCACTATGATGAAATATTGCTTCAGTAAAATTTGAATAGACAAGAGAGCGAATATTCAAAGTGGTATTTAATTGCCGCCACGTTTTAATTTGTTAATTTTAAGGTATAGCTATGACTCCTGACTGAGACTCAGGAAGATTAAGTTCGATATAATTTACTAGGTACACTGAACTTTTTCTTTCAACAGCTCTGTACACAGAAATGGCATGGCTTTAAAATAAGAAAGAAACTCTCGTCAAATTTTGCCTACGATGGTGTTTTTATATAAAAAAAGATAAAATTAAAGGTATCAATTTAACTTAATCCATAATTAATAAACACTATTCTTTAAGTTGAAAACATTTGATTGCTAAAATATTAAATCCATCTAATATAGATATAAAATATACATATTTATAAACCCTGGACAATAAAATATTACATAATTTTAATAAAGAGAGGTATATTTTTATTTGTCAAAACATAGTTGAAACGCACCTAGGAAAAAGGAAGAGTATGGACAAGACAGAAAAAAAAAGTATATATTTATGAATTAAGAGCAGTTAATTTAAAAAATTTAATAGTAATCCATAGCATATAAGAAAAGAAAATAATTAAGAGAGCTGTATGGCCTTCCCTCTTTCGTGGGCCAGATCTATCAGGATAGCTTGCTGGAAAAGTTAAGGTCGGTGGCAAGGTAGTTGGTTGGGTTCGAAATGATATTGGGGGTCTCGTATTTTGGTTTAATAGTAGCACTAAGAGATAATACAAAATGTGGTATTAAAGGTGATATCAAAGAAATACAAGCGATTGTATGCTCACGATCGTGGAAGAAATGGCTTATTCTTGAAAACTTAGACTGACAATGTGACTTACACGGTTCGTGACCCCCTACAGAACTTGATCTTGGGAACATGGGCTCGATGGTTGCCCCCTAAGCAAAAGCGTTTCCGAAGACCCGAATATGCAGTTTATTTGGTCCAGAGTCAAGCAGAGAAACTTTCTCCGAAATATATGATAGTGTCAGCCCTTATGTCAATAAAACAGACTTTCATAGCCCGATCTGGCCTTGTTAGGCCACAACTAGTGCAAATTTGTTATGAGTAGTCAGTATTCCTATTTAATATTTACTAATTTACTATACCAAGCTCGTTTAGCCTGAGCTTTCAGTCATTTAGGTCCAACAAAGTTATGCAAATCAAAATAAACATCCCGATCTAGCTCAGGGTTGTGATAACTGATTCAAAACTTGCGTTCATTCGTCCTAGACCACCTTGTCATTGCATAATAAAACTAAATAATCTTGAATTTTTAGAGCACGTTATCACCAATGAAGGGTGAATTATTTCTATAAACCGTGAAAATTGCAGGGGAATTTTTGTTAAGAAAATATTGGCAGCCCTGAAAATTAATTTAATAACTTCAGCGATGGCTGAGACGTTGAGTTTGGTGGCCGTTGAAATATATATATATATATATATATATATATCAACGGCCACCAAGTTGTTGCACATTAATATTAGGCTGGAGTGAAAATAAAGGAATTTATTTTTCAAATATTATTTCTCCTAACACTACAATATTTGTAAATGAACATGACAAACAATATAAACAAATATTGGATTTCTCGGAAGTTGTCTTGAGGTTGAGCAATTAACCTGAACTGTTGCTTAGAATCGAATTTCGGAGGTTCCTTTCTGCACTGAATCTAGGTTCTAATAAAACCTTATCTGTTTTCCGAGCCGCAAAAAGTTGATAAAGCTTCAGTCACTGCTGTAGTTTAATGTGTCTTTTAACAGCCTGTGAATGACAAGGAAACTTGGCGATATTAATTTTGAAGCAAGTTCTTATGATTCCATGCATGTTTGATTCGGGCAACAGTAGAGTGGCTGCCAGCTCATGAACGTCATTCCAATTAATCAATATAAAATGTTACTGTGAAGAAAAATTTAATTTAGGAATGTGAAACGGGCGTATACCACTGCTCCGAAGCATTCCTCTAGCCTTGCTTACCCGTCGCTGTCAGAGTTGACAAATATGTTGCCTTTCATCCTGCAACATGGCTAGTGTTACGTTTTCCGAGTGTACAAAGTAGGCATTTCTCTGTATAACCTCAAAGAAAACCCTTTTGTATTGTTCTGGTAAGAAGGAGCTCTTTGCGATAATTCCATGTAGAAGTTGGGTACTATGAGTCGCTTTTGGGAGTTTTTTAAATTTCAAACCAAGGGGCGTAAACTATCGTGACGAACTTGGCTAGAAGATTCAAGGCACATATTTTTCACTGGTGGCTACATATAAACGTAAAATTCTATTGTCTGTTGTTAACCACCTTGAATTAGAGATTTTACCTGGATATCAAATTGCCAGACCAGGGGAAAAATCACTGGATGACACGTCCTAACAAATTTCAAGGAGGTATTTTAGATCAGTACTCAGATGATCGAAGTCAACTTCTGTCAACAACGTTGGTATTGGAACATAGGTAACCACTGGAAGCTGCTCACACATTTGTAGGGCTTTTCCAATCTGTACTGAAAATTGATTGGGCCCAGACTTCTTCCCATCAACAGCTTGAAACAAATGACGAAGTAGCAATTCATTGGTGTGAGGGAGGCACACAAACCAAAGTAGTTTGTGACTTACAAATTTTTCAAGAAGAGTAATAACTAGAGTCTTGTGTCCTGTGTTTACGTTAATACCATTACATCCTATTGCTATTAGTTTGGAAATATTAAGCCTTCTTGTAGCACTCTCTGTCAAAAACTTAATAATGCGTTGAGAAATACTGGTGCTTTTACCAGTAACTGGCATGTTGTGTCCCACATAAGGGGAGCGTGGCTCAGCCAGTAAGACAATATGTTATTCTGTTTCTTTAATGCGGTGTAACTTTTTACCCTTTGTGTCTAACACAATGGTTTTGTCTTTCCTTCCATCATAATATAAACCTTGCAGTTCCACCTTTGATTCTATTGCTTTCGACTGGAGTTCTCATTGTACCTTCTAGCGTTATCTTCTTATTTTGCTTCTATCAATGACGTTAGTAGTGGTACTGACCACCTGTCCCACCCCCCCAGGCTACCCCCCTAGGCTATCAATTAGTCTACTTTCCACATCCGTAT
>CABFOV010008002.1:5150-16550 GCA_902141375.1 Timema poppense
AGGATGTGACATACTTTTTTAGTCTGGAATTTTAGGAAATGATCAGGGGAAATCAGGGAAAAAGTCGGGGATTTCATTGGTCAAGTTGAGTAGACACCATGAATCTTCTATTTAGTAGACCACAGCACTTGAGTTATACTCAATTTGACAATGAAACTGGTCCCAACTCTTGTGTTTTCATTTGTTTTTGCTGCTTTTCCCCCCAATGAACCACCCCCTTAATTTTATTTAAATATTTGAAAATCTTTATATGAAATGGTGCAAAATAACATATGGGTTTTTTTTATTGTAAAGGATGACTACAAGCCAAAGAATGATTGATTAATTACTTAAAAATGACGGAAGTAATTGAAGGGCCAGATTCATGAATCCTGACACATATTCCTTCGAATTAATCTTTACTTTGTGGGACATTTATATATAATTTTCAATTTGTGTTTGTCTAAAAGAACTGTTGTTGGGTGCTTCGATTAACAAATCCTTGCATCACTTTTTATTTAAATATTAATAAAAGAAACATGTGGTAGTTGTGGGATTTTATTATGTTAATTAATATGTGCTAAATGAAAGAAAAAAAAAACTTGGGCCTAAATCATAATTTAAAATAAAGTATACCTTTAGGAATCGGATAACATGCCTTGAAATTGTTAATCGAGTTTGAAGCACTTAAGAGGTATTATTTCTTTGTGCAGATAGAAATAAATAAAATGTTATTTGTCTTTAACTAATAAAGTGCTATAAAGTAAATTGTTACCTACTATAATTCCTTAATGTCATTACTTTTTCCAATTCACATTTTGGAGTTGAAAGTAGAATTAAAAGAAAATTTTGGAAAGAAAAAAAAAGTCTGTCAAATTTATTTTACCATATTATTTGGACAGTGATGTGTGATTATCATCATGCCATGGTCTCCACCCACCATTTTACTTGTCAAAGACATATTTTTATGAAAATATTTATAAATATGAGTCTTTTAAAAATCTTCAAACATAGTTTGCGTCACTGGGGAGCCATCAGATTTAACCTCATGCTTAGCTTCGGTCAAATAGGTCATTAGCATGATTACATGTTATTCTCAGTTTGATTTAAAGAGTTTTTTTTAATGGATTAGTGATATAAATTAAATAATACATTTATATCTGTGAAATATGTGTAAACTGTTACTAAAAAAAATTAGTGTATGGTTAGCTAGTGTGCCCAATATTGAATTTTTAGAAATGTAAATAATTCATTATCCTATAATGTTTGAACTTTTCACAAGATTATTTAACTAATTGCAACTATGTAAATGGCTCATTCCTAATGGTAATTGTTTTGTTTTAGTCACAAAAAAAAATTGTGCAGGAGTTTTTTACTTCAGCAGATTTGAGACTTTGTCTAGATTGATCTGTCCTTGATTTTGAAACTAGCAAGAAACTGGAATTTTCTTCTTTTCCAGTTTGATTCACTTATGTTATGTTTTCCTTTCTAATTTTATCAAATAAATTTGTGTTTAAATTTAGTTATCTACTGATTATTTCTGATTACCAAACCCTTCCTTCACCTCTGACAAGACATCTTGTGAATGTGGGGAATGCCAGGCCTCCACCGTGGTTCGGATTCCACGTTAAACTGTAGGTCCTCCATTTCATCTCACAGTCACCCTACCATTACACATTAGCGTGTGTACAACCCGAACGGGTAGTAAGATGCGGTGATGATAATAATAATACTGATTATTAAAAATTTCCATTAGCCGCCATTGTTGCAGAAAGAAGTGAAATTTTTTACTTTATATCAGGAAAGATATGCCCACCTTGGTGGTGTAGTTGGCTAACGCGCTTGTTGTGTTAAGCTCGACTGCTGAGGACAGGGAGATCAAGGTTCGAATCTCGGTCAGGTGAACTAGGGGTGGTTTTTCCTAAATGGTTTTCCACTCTCCCTCCACGCAAATGCAGGTTCACTTCCTTTAATTCAACCTTCCCGATTCCTAATTCATTAGAGTAATTAGTACTTAAAGCGTATAACCCGAACGGGTAGTAAGACGCGGTGCTAAATAATTATTAAGGTTATTGTTATATGTATACGTTGGGTTTGAAAAGATTCTAAAAAGGATTAAGTGTTACCAGGTTCAGTTTAAAATAGGAAAAATATTCCAATTTCAGCTTTGAATATGGATTTGATGGGTTTTTTTTGTCTGGAAATAAAGTTGTCATAATAAAATTATTCTTTAAACAAGTCAAAGATCGCTGTGTTTTCTGATATCTCGTGATCTTAATAAAAAATCACACTGCACAGAAGAACTTGGAGGAGAAGCTAACAGGAAAAAGGCAGAGGGAGACATTTTACTAAACTGACGCGGCCACAGGCTGGAAAACAGCAATAATAATGATGACGAGTATTAGTAGTATCAGTAGATTTGATTAATCTTAATAGCCTTGTGTATGTGTTGAGTGCCTGAAAAAGGCAGATGGAGTTTTCTTCTCAGTCCTAGGATTTAACATTTTAAAATAACCTAAGTCCAAAGTTCTATTCATTTCCAGGCTTTGGCCATCTCCAAACAACCAACTCTTGAATTGTGCAATTACTAAACGACCAAAGATGGCAATAACATTTTAGTTTCTCTCTCAACCAGAATAAGCAGGTGGCGCAAACCCAATTTTGAGAAACATGAATTCAAGAAGGCAAGTGGATCTCATTAATATGTAAACAGAACTAAATAGAGATTACAATTTTTTTTAAAGCTAATCTAACAACTTTATTTTCAAGTTTGGTCGTTTAGTAATTGTACAACCCAAGGTTTGGGTGTTTTGGAGATGGCCAAAGCTCAAAATTGAATAGAACTTTGAGCTTTGCGGTCAACATGTATGGTATAACTTGGAGGTTTTGGTGATTTACTCTTGAAATGATGTGTTCTTTTGAGTGAACACACAAAGATATTATTTGTGATGCAATTTCAATTTCTTATTTAAAAAAATTATTGTATCCAGAGAGAGCTTATTGTCCTTGAAATAATTGATTTTATGACTGGATAAGAGATACAAAAGACTTTTTTGGAGCTGTGAACATTCCATGACAACAAACAATTAGACACCCAACAAGTAAAAATTAAAACTTTTTTTTAAGAGCTTAGTATTAATCAATATTTTTTTAATTTGTGCTCATTACTTTAGTACCACTTATTAAAGTTGCGTCTTCTTCCTCGCTAAAGCACCAAGTGTAGTTACCTTTTGAAGTTATACGCTTATTTATTAATAATGTTAGTGGGTTAAGTATGAGGAAGGTTGAATTTAGAGGAAGTGTACCCACATTTGTGTCCAGGAAGATTAGAAAACCACCTTCTGTACACCAGACCAGGATTTGAACCTCCAATCTCACCCATAATTGGCAGTCTCGTCTAAAGCGAGCTTTAAATCATTCAAACAACGAAGTGGATTACTAATCTTGTTAAAATAATTAATTTGGCTTTAAAAGTTGGCCATACTTACAAAAATGTGTAAATCCTTTTTGTATATGAAACAAAAATGATTTATGGTAAAAATAAATATAACTTTCATTTAATTTTGTGGTGGACAATTCCAAAGTCAATAATAGACCCGACATGTTTTCTAATCTTTTACAGTTATATAAAAATTATGTACACCGTCAATATATTAAAGACTAGCACAAGTGCCCGGGTTGCCCTACAATTTAGTGAGTGGCTACACAGGGCTTTACTTTAAACAAACAGAAATATCTTCATTTTATAGCTTGCAACTCAGTTTTAAGTCTGTTAAAAAAAGGTAATCAAAATTGCAGAGTTCCAGTTTAGAGGTGCACATGTTCTTGAACACAAGAAATACTAATTTTAAAATGTCAGCCCTCTGCAATCCTCATGACGGACAAATAAAAACTGTGACAATGAAACAATCTTGAGTGATTCAAAATATATGTATTTATTCTTATCATAAGCTAAGATTTTTATTAATTTTTTTTTACAAATGTTATGGTCCGCCTAACAATGGAGTTTAGTTTTAGTTTCCCTCTAGAACACACATAGAGAACAAACACCTTTGTCAAATATTTGATTTTCAAATTATTTTTTTATTATAAATATTAAAGTGACATTTGCTTACAAGTATTTTTTTTTTAAGTCAACACACTATATTTTAAATTATATGGAATAAATATATGGTTTTATCTTCCTATGGCAAAGTTATTTTTAAAATAAATCATCTACACATATTAAGGCATATAATTATTTACAAAGACCACCAGAGTTCCGCACTCATCTTTCTCTTGATTAATAGACTTGTTCAATTTTTTCACAAAACAAAATTCTATTAAAATTAATTCATTCTTTTTCTAAAAAATTAGTTCCATTAAGTTAACATCATTATCAGTAAAATATACATCCAAACAAATTTGCTAAAATTAATTATAAATTATGTCAACAGCCCAAATGTGATATAGGTGTGCTACTATTGTTAGTACGCAATTCTTTTTAAATGAATGCTTTGATCCGACTTTTTCTACTTGATGTAATCGAGACTATTCCGCAAGTGCGGCAAGATCATCGCGACGGAAGTTGAGACCAATTAGAGCCACGGGTTAATGTATCTAGAAACTCGAGTTTTAGTTTACACATGTACGATGATTAAAATTAATTTTATTACCTTTTAAAAATATAACTAGACCTGTGTTGGTAGTTCATTCCAATTCGAGTCTTTAATAAAAATAACAATATACTAACACTTTGATGGAAGAATAAAGTGAAAAGGTAAAAAGGGATACATCTTTTCAATTGATTAATAAAAAGTTTAAATTTTTAAACAAAAAAATAAAGACTTTTGATAAAGTAAAGGTCTTAAATTTGTACAGTCTAAACGCAAATTCAGTACCGTTATTCCTTTTAGATGCAGGCTTAAAGGCAACTCTGTAACTTCACTATAGTATTTACAGCTTCTAAGAAGTCTTGTCAATTGTTTTCTAAGTTAAAAACAAATTGGGATTAGGATAATCCTAACCACCCAGCAAAATGACAAGCTTGGCTACCCACACAGGTCTAGACGTTACAATTCAAATACCTATAAAGGAAATAAAAATCAACACAAATCAGACCTTAACACATAAAAAACTAAAAGCACTTCGAAACTTCTTTTTCCATTTTTTTTTCTATCATGAAAAAAAAAACCAACGCATTTCTTCCCTCTAAAACAATTATAACTTGAATTAAAATAATCAACTAAATTTTTGACCTCTTACTACGGCTTTTATGAATACGTCTTTGCCTTTTGGACTCCGGTGAGCCGGCAACAAAGCTTTCTTTCCCAGGAGCCAGGAATACATCCGTGGCTTTTCTCTTAACAGGCCCCACAGGTCTGACGGGCGTCTTAAAATGTTGGTTGTCGTCATCTAATTTATTGGCTACCGTAGCGGATGTGACTGTCGAAGTAGCGACATTCTTCTTGCCTTCGCTGGGGCTGATGTCTATCGTGTCTGGTTGAGCAGCCTCCCAAGAGTGATGAAGGTCCCAATACTGCTCGTCTGCGTCGTTGCTGGTCCCTGCAATGGGCACAAAATCTAGGGTCTCCACCTCCTCCTCTTCTTCTTCCTTGGGGCCGAAATCTAGCCCCAGTCCCTCAGGAAGAACTCCCTGGTTGGCCAACGCTTGCAGATCCTCGGAAGGAACTGGCGCCAACACTGTGCCACACGTCATACACATTGACGGGTTGGCTGGCGACTTGGAGCGCCAGTATTGAAGCTCTGTTTTGCACTTATTCAGTTCCTGGAAGAATAGAACAAGGTTGGGTAGTTTCTGAGAAGTAATAAAACTATAATCTTTCTTGTCGTCACTATTTGTGAAAATGCTGCCAACACGCAAACCAGTTAGACTAAGACGAAAAATAGCTTTGAATAAAATGATTTGCTGGTTAAGCAGTGTTAAAACCAAGACCATAAATTGAGTAATATTAAATTAATTAATTAACACAACATTAATTATTAAGATAAATTAATTTACAGTTATACAACTTATTTTATTCATTCTGAAGCGTAAGGAAACACTGTGTAAGGTGTACTTCATGCCCATAGTTACATATGCAGCAGAAACCTGGACAATAGATGCAAGAGAGACTAGGAAAGTGGAGGCCATGAGAATGAGGATGTTGGAGTACATGAGATAGTAGAGGAAGCAAGGATGAGATGGTATGGGCATGTAATGAGGATGTTGGAGTACATGAGATAGTAGAGGAAGCAAGACTGAGATGGTATGGACATGTAATGAGGATGTTGGAGTACATGAGATAGTAGAGGAAGCAAGGATGAGATGGTATGGACATGTAATGAGGATGCCAGGAATGACCCCAAGCTGAATGATGGAATAGAGGTTTGGAGGAGAAAAGACTGTAAGGGAGCCCAAGGAAGAAATGGGATGAGTAAGTAACAGCAAGTGCGCGGGCAAGAGGAGATGAAGACATTTTATTAGACTGACCCAGCCACAGGTTGGAAAGATGATGATGATGATGATGATGATGATGATTTCCAGTTATACAAATCAATTTCTCAAACACCAAACTGTTCAATGCGTAAGTTCTCTTATACAATTTAAATTAAAAGATTGTATATAAGAAATTTGGCGGTTTCGTTTTTCCTGTAAAATAAGAATGGGCTGCAAACCTGAACCCAGTTAAGTGTCAAATGAACCGAATTATATATCTCTATGTAAATACCACCAACCTGGAGCAAAGTACTGAACTTGCGAGACGTCTCTTCATTCTTTTTATCATTCTCGTCAAGCCGGTTTGCATATTCTTGGATTTGTTTCTGCTGTTCAGCAATTTTTCCTTTACAATTCTTGAGATCACGACGCATTAAGCTTAATTGGCTATTATACCTGAAATAATAGAATGTATTATCTTTGATTCAAAAATAATTTGGTATGTGACAGATGCATTAACAATGATTACATACATAAATACATATCTAATCATGTTGTTCCCTTAGATATCTCATTGACATTCCAGCCTCATTATCCTTGCTCTTGTGTTTCTCCTGACAAACCCACGCTTCACATTCATAAAACAATGTTGGCGTCAATACACTTTAATATACTACCATCTTTGCATCTTTTGATATTATTTCATTTTTTGTAATAGTCCACATACATCCAACTACTCTCCGAGATGCATTCCCCTGGCTCTAAATGTCGCCATCCATCCTCCTATTTTTTACAGAACATTCTGCCCAGATCCACAAAAATCATTCACTTGTTTTAACAGTTTTTCATTTATACCAAGCTGACAAATCATTCCGTGATCCGTCCACTCCTTATAAAAAACCACCACCTTAGTTTTGGAGACATTTATACCAAGATCCATTCTGCCTGTCACCACATTCAAACGATTTAATGCATTCTCGGCCATTAATATAGCATCATCTGATTTAAAAGCACTCTCACATTCACAATGTCTATTTGTACATTAACCCTGTACTCACAAGCATCCTTCATACACTAAACAACCAAGGAGACATAACACAACCATGTCTAACAGCCTGTTAAAGTGTCATACCATTCGCTCAAAGCACCATCCACCCTAACGCACCACCATCATTGCATTTACTAACCATGCAGCCACACCATACTCTCAAGGAACATCCCATAGCATACTCCTAATCACACGGTCGTACGCTTTCTCCAGATAAACGGATCCATAATAATCTTTCTTACTTCGTGCCATAAATTTCTCCAGCACTTGTTGCAATGCAAATATTTGGTTCATGCAACCACTACCTGGCGTGAAACCACATTAAATATCCCAAATCTTGTCTACAGTTTTTTTCCCCCACCCTCTCAGTTTTAACTATCCCAAAAACTTTGCCTGGAATACTCAAAGGAACAATACAGCACTTTTTCAGTCAATAGGAACGTTCTAACTCCCAGCACACACAGTGAACAACTCACACAATCTGGCCAAGTAGTACTGTGCGCCCACACTTTAGCATTTCCCTTGTGGTAACTAACAAAAGCTTGCAATATCCACACACATAGAGCTGATCATCTTCAAATCTTTTTTTTTAATCACCTCATCTTACTACCTGTTCAAATATATGCATATGTACTATAAAAGCTGAGTAGTTAGGGATGAGAGATAACCCACATTTTCTTGAAAAGAGGACGGAAAACCATTTTGGAAAAGCCACCCTCGAAACACTCGACAGAGATTCAAACCACGATCCCCCTGTCATTGCAAGTCCAGTATAACACGAGAGTGACACCTTAGACTATGCGGCCACCGAAGAAGGTTTTAAGGTATTATTAATCCTCCGATACTGTGGAGCCTATCTCTCCCCCCGTTAACATTTTCTGGCCCAGGGTTATTTACCTCTTCATCCCTTGCTTGATCTTGCGGATACGTTTGCGCAGCACCATGTTGGACTGTGGGGGCTGAGTCATGGAGCGATCCTCTGCCCCGCTACCTCCCGCACTCGGGGATTCATCACCCTTCAAGGTGTTGCTGCATGTGGGCGAGTTCAAAGATGCAAACTGCTTGCTGCTGGAAGAGGTTGCTGAAATCACACCGATTCGATTCGCCAAGTTTATTACTGGACGTTGAGGAATGTAAGAGAAACTAGGATGGTGAAGGCCCCGGAAATGAGGTTTTCGAGGAGCATTCTGGACGTTACCGGGAGAAATAGGACTGAGAATAATGTTTGAACGAGTGTTGGGAAACTGGATATAGTGAGAATATAAAGGTCAGTGAATGAGAGATGATTTTTGCAAGATCAGTGAAGACAAAGAGAACATTTATAATTTGCGAGCACATAAGTGAAATGGCAAAAAAACTAACAAAAAAAAGCTAAATAATAGTCACATTGAGAAGTAAACCGATTATAAACATTGCTGGTTTGTTTGGATAGCAAAACTTTCATTTCTTTGAATTTAAGAGTTAAGAATAAAGGTATCAAATGTTACATCGTTAATCTAAGTAAAGCAATTCATTCTCGCCAGACAAAGTTTACAAGTTGTTCTGGATGAACGAAGCGTGTTTATGTATCACCTTTGTTCCTGGTTAGAAAAGAGGGAGGTAGAGGCGTACAAGCAATTTATATTCAAGGTTCGAAACAAAGCTGGCTTTATTTTAAGTTAAGAAATTAACTAGTCATAATTAAATCACAACAATAACATAGAATAAATTTAGTTTATTGGGGAAAATAAATCAGTGTTGTAGAACACTTCACTAGAAAATAAAACTATAATAAAGAGAAAATAACAACTGTCTCTGTTAGGATACAGTTGAGGTATTTAGTGTGTACTTTCTGAACAGACTGATTATATCACCAAATGAGAATTTCTATGAGCGAGAGCGAAAGAACCTACCAATTTGGCCGGTAAAGGTACTCTCAAGTACATTCCAGGGTTCTTTTACATGACACAATCGACAAGGGACTGACGGCTTTACTTCCCCTCCGAAAGAAGTTGTGGGGTACAAATTTATGCTGCTCCCCCTGCGCCAAAAAAAATTGAACTCCCCGAACATCGGGTCATGAGGCAAGCACCCCAAGACCACCGAGATCAAGAGGAAACGGTCACCTGCCATGTACACATATAAACATAGGTTGTGCCACACCAGCAGTAATGGTTCATACATAAACCTTGTAGGTTTTTTTTGACACCTCCTTTTAACCCGCACCTAGTAGACATTTACACCCAATATCATTGCTGAGGGAACTGTGGGTCTTACGGAGAAAAGCTTTATCTTTACTCTCTCTCAGTTAACTGTTCAATCTCCTCGCTTTCAGTTATGTCTGAAGGTGGTGTACTGGGGTAATAAGGAGCTACTGGCAGCCTCTACTAACAAGCGTTGCAAAACTTGTCTTATATTCAAGGGAAGATTAACTATACAAAAACGAGAGAATGACTATGCTGTTTCCCAATAGTAAATATGCAGTTCCCTCAGAGGTGATATACAGTTTAGCCCGACCTGTAGCACCCCATATAACACCGTTTAGACAAGGGTTTATCTTTCAACAACGTTACGTGGTTTATGGATGACCCCTAATGAGACACGGAGCTCTTTAAAAATAGGTTGAAAGCCCAACTCACAACCAAACGTGCCAGAGAAGTCCAGAAAATCACTGCTGAAATAAGCTATCTCCGGTAGAGTTGGCTCGATGTGTTCCTTGAAGTACTCCATGGCCATGGTCGAGAGATCAAACAGTTCGTCTGTCACTTTGTAAGGTCGGGCCAATTTGGCGGTCACCTTGATGTGGATAAGTATACGATCCACTTCGTCTAGGATCTGGCAACACAAAAGTCCATTTCTACAATTTCCTCCTTTAGTTTGTTCATTTGCCCGCCTCAATGGTCAACTGCTCTAACACATTACACTCGTGGTGGACTGGAAAACAAGTAACTAGAGATCAGGGTTTGATTCTCTGTTAGGTGTAGTGAGGGTGATTTTACCTCCTAACTGGATAGTAGAGTAAGAAAGACAGAGATGGTATGGACGTGTAATGAGAATGGAAAAAGAGAAGAGTCAAAAGAAGTTTGTAGGAAAAAAGACTACAAGGAAGACCAAAAAAAGAGATGGTGGTAGTAGTAGATAACAGAAAATGTGCAAGGGAGAGGAGAAGAACGAAAGCAAATAAAGGAGGAAAGAGAGAAGATGGAAACATTTTACCAAACTGACCCGGCGTCAGGGTGGAAACAGTTGATGATGATGGTTTTCTAGCCTCTACCTAAGCAAATGTGAGTACTTTCCTAATTAAAGCTATACCTTCATTTATTTTCCATTAGCATAAGTAATGTATGTGTATTAAGCCGAATGAATACTAAGATGCAATGGGAACTTTTTTTTAAATATATATTTTTCAACTATACGATTATCTTCCACTCACAAGTTAGAGCTCATGCTTCTAAAGTCATACTTATTTCTATCGACATATATATATGTTGATAGTATTAAATTTGGCCAAATGCAGGTGTTAATGGTGCCACATGGGAACGCACCGGGAGGCATTAAAAACCTTTATAAATCTCGGATTATTTATGTATTGTTCCCACCAAAATGTAGGTGAAAGTTCTGACCAGTTAAAGAGCTTGAATTTATTGCATAGTTATTAAGAAATTTCTAATTCTATGATGATAAATCAAGTTAATATCAAAACATGCAATTCAAATACTTTAGATTTTTTTTTTTCATTACCGACTCAATGGCAATAGGAACTAAGAAGTCTATTGTCGCACCTACGAAACGTCACCTATCCCCATCTTGAGCTAGTTATATCCAGTCCAACTCATTACACCCTATCCCCATCTTGAGCTAGTTATATCCAGTCCACCTCTTTACATCCCATCTTGAGCTAGTTATATCCAGTCCACCTCATTATACCCTATCCCTATCTTGAGCTAGTTCTATCCAGTCCACCTCATTAAGCCCT
>CABFOV010008004.1:0-25519 GCA_902141375.1 Timema poppense
TTGCAAGGGGGCCATCTCTTAAATTATGTAAGGCTTTGTTACATGATTTTAGATCCTCCCTCCCTCCCACCTCTCTAGCTTACATAATTTTTAAAGATTTGATAAGTCATGTTATTTTAATCGTTTAGTTATTTTTAGACACAAGGATTGGTAATATCCCACTTTGGTGGACACATTGTCTAAGGCGTCACTCTCGCAATAGTTTAGTCTGCCAATGTCTGGGAGATCGTGGCTCAATCATGATCGGATGATATTTCTTAAATATTTTCCTACTCTCTCCACGCGAATGCGGGTACACTTCCACTAAATTGAAACGTATTTATCCCTAACCCACTGGCGTGATTAGTTCATACCTAAACAAGAAGAATTAATGAAGGAAATGTATCTACATTTGCGTCGGAGAGTAGAAGGAAACAACTGAATAAGATCTCCCCAAAATACCCTCATCAAGGATTTGAACCTCCAGAGAGAAGCGTCTAGCTGGCTGGGATGGATAAGCTAATTTTTCTGCTCGAGAGTGTGATTGTATCTTGACGTTTTATCTCCCCACGTTTAGTCCAACTTGGTCGCCTACACACTTTACAGTCCGGCACTCCACTCCTTATCTCTATCAGTTCTAGAAACAGTCTGCTTGCAGCCTTGTCGCGGTCAGCCAGCTTCCCAATTGTTTAAACAAACCAGTTATTCTGCCAACCTGATGGCTGGAATCTACCAGTTTGTATAACGTTAGCAACACCATCTATTTTGAAAGCTGAAAGCTCAACACACCTCCAGAAAGGGTAGGCAGCCCACCATTTCCTCCACAACTATTATATAAAATATCAATGTTCTTATTTCTTAGGGATTAATAGAAGGTCTTATATTATAAACTTACGATTTTATTTGTAGTCAGAAATAAGAGTTTGGAGGTTGAAATAAGCTTTTCTTTATTAAACAAATACATCTTACATATTGATTCTTAAAGTAATTTTGTTGTATTTTTCAGCCAGCCTACTTATATTATGGGAGTTACCTGATCATGAGTGTTTAGTGTTTGAAGGTTGGTAAAGTAGTCTCTGAGCCTAGGATTACAATTTACTTTATGCTGGATTTTGCCACTATATAATATATCTTCCACCAAATGGAGTTAATTTTTTGAGGGGTTTGATAGTTTAGTTGCTGATAATGACTAAACTCACAAATAAAATTTATAAAGCCGATCACAAGGTAGCTGCTTATATGAGAAAGTGAGTAGATCATGTTAGAATGGCAAGCTGATAAAGTATATAAAACTGATGTTACTAACAAGGATTCCCAGCATAACAAATCTTTCCTCTTAAGGAAATATTTGGAGAATAGCATGTACTTACATGTACCAAATTTAAACACATTTAGCAAGATGCAGGATAATACAAGTTCTACCAGATCTTACTAAACTCAAAGTGGATCTAATTCAAAATGCTTAATATTTAAGGAACATGTTTATTTTATTTATTAAAAGATAAAATAAATACTGTCATGGGTATTCACCAGTAATGATAATGATCTAAATAAAAATAATTCCCTATTAAAACCATATAATTTCATAACCTTTCTAATAATATAAATTAAAATCAATCATCTTTAATTAAAATGTTTATTTTGTATACCACATTATAATTTCCTTAACTATTTCCATTTCTAATGTTTAGTTTTTAAATTCATAATTTTATTATATATTTATTTACAATAATTTAAAATAATATTGGTTTTCCTCAGACTTTAAGATGGTGAAAAATCACCAAAATATGTCATCATCATAGAAGAAAAACTTAAAACACACATAAAATAAGGAGAAAGGAATATATATAATAAATAAGCTTTAACCTTACTATAAAAACATTTTTTCACATACTATATTGAAACTAACAATTGGTATGAAAATTGATTGTTCCCAGATATTCTTTCAAATATAACTTTGTTGAATGACACCTGGACAAAGTAATCTAACAGGAAACTTTTGATATCAATAAACCAAGTTAAAGGTTCTGGATTTGATTTATGTATCTAAGTGCCATTTTTCAATATCTATCTCTCTATGTACAGGGGCGTAGCCAGGAATTTTTTTCAGGGGTAGGGGGGGAAGATAGGAAATAAAATTTCAACAAATAGATAAACCCTTAGATTTTGATTTTACATAAGGAATACATTTAAAATGTTATGTTTTATCTATTGGGGCAGATTTAAACATATTTTCTACATTTTACTTTTTTCCTTGAAATGGTTAGTTATTTTTAATAAAACCATATGAAAGTTGATATTTAATTAAAATGATTTAACTAAACAGAAAATCACTAAAAATAAGCCTAAAAATATATACTATATAATTTAATTGAAAGGTAACAAATTGTTATAATTACTAAATTTATTAAATATATTAGTTTTAAATATTTACACATCATGTAATAAAAACTATTTTGTCCTGTCTTGATTTTGCATTATAATCCAATCCCTTATATTCGAGTTTTTTTTTTACATTTTGTTTAAAACATCTTCGGATCATCCATAATTTCTCTGTGAATAGACGTTATAACCAAATAATTAAGTTTATTCTGTGAAATGATGTTTTTTAGGTAGTTCTTTAACCGCCTCAATGAGGAGAAGGACTTTTCTGCGGTGGCAGTTGTTATTGGTAATGTCACCGCTAATTTATTAAAGGTGTGTACCGCTGGAAAAATATTTTTTTCACATTCAATGAGGACCCTTATGAAGCCACAAGGATAGTAAGCTCATTTTATCCATGTTCTTTTCCACATATGAACTTCACAGGTATAGATGATGCATCAATGCACCACTGAAATGTTAAGGTTTCACAGTATATTTTAATTTCATTGTTAGTCAGCTTTAGACATTTTTCTGAGAGTAAAAAAAAGCTTTTCCAAAACATTATTGTGATGTCTTGAATAAAAAAATCAATGAACGGTGTATAAAGGGGAACCCTAATACTCTTTGGAATTATTTATGCTTAAGGTGCAATTAGACCTAGTAGTTTGCCTACCACAAAATCAAGGTATCTGAATTGTAGCTCCTTAACTATCAGTAATTTGCCGGACCTCGAAGGAAAATGGCCCAAAACAAGGTTTTGGCATCATCTCTAATTTGTTGAATTTCTTCCTTCAATGATTCAGCATGATTTATAGCACAAGGAAGATCTAACTGCTTTTGATTGAAGGAAGGTGCATAAGCTGTGCGCCAAACCAAACACTTTGCTTACAACATACAACAACATCAAAAACTGGCTACTATTCAAAGCTGAAATTAGCATAACTGATTTAGAGGATGGTTCTGCATCGCTGAAATTTTGAATTTTGCTCAAAGTTTCCAAAATTTAAAGACGAAGTTCCTTACAGAGAATAATAGAATCTAGGTGTTCAATCCAACGAGTCTCGCAGAACTTGAGGAGGCGTGTTCTCAGTGCATCACTGTTTTTTTTCTTGAGAATGTTTTTCAAAACTGGCACGTTTGGTGAAATTATGTCTTTTGAGGCCGCTAAACTGTTCTTTATATCTGGACGTAAATTACTTAAGGAAAGGTATTACGTATGATGGCAGCACATCCTTTGAATTGTCCACTCATTGCTGCAGTACCATCATAACCTTAACCTCTCAAAATTTCATGTTTACACCCATTTCTGAAAACTCTTTTTTGTTAAGTCTTTGCAAGACCCAAACCACATACATCTTCAATTGGAACAAATTTTTAAAATCTTCTTTTAAAACAAACTTCCTATTTTTTTTTGTATACCTAGAACAAAGAGAAAATTGCTCAGTGCCAGAAATATCTGTAGTTTTTCGCCAATACGCCATTGGTTTTATTTACAATATTAGATAAAATTATGTCCCCACATGGATCAATTATTTCACTTTTAATATGTGGACTAGTATAAAATGAGTTATTCATACAATTTTCTAAATGGTTCTTTAGAGTTTCATCGCCACTTTCAATTCTAAATCGTAAAAGGGCTCTAAAAATTTCCTTCATTTTTCCCTAAGTAGGGAGAGTCTTCTGTTGTTACTGGCCCAGAATCATAGTGACCACACAGAACAATTTCATGTAGTCTTGATTACCGGCAACACTTTTTTCCTATTTTCCAAAATTTGTTCTCGTCTTCCTTTATCCAGTTTTCTTTGAATATTATCAGTTTTATTTTTGAAAATTGCTAAAAAGTTCTGAGCATAAATTTAATATTGTTGGTGGCCGGCACTTGCTTAGTGCCTTCTAAAAATCTTCTTAGGAGTCTTTCCATCGTTTAAAAGGGGCATTAACAAATAACCCCAACATAACATGATTTCCCTTGCCTACCTCAGAATCTTTAGTGAAAATAATGCAATATTTACAAAAGGCCCCTTCTTTTCATTCTGAATAGGAAAGCCACTGGAATTCAGACAGCTATTTTTTCTGAAATTTAAAGTTTCATTGTTCAAGTGTAAACTTGTATAGATCATTATGAATCCAGACATTTTGAAGAAAATTATATTTTTCTACATTTGTACATTATTTCCTCACCAAGCCCAATATCAAGAGTGTGGAGTTGCAGAGGTAGAGTACTTACGATTATCATGTTCCAGGCAAGGACTACATACAAGTGGAGTAGGCTTATTACTTGAGTCTGCTAATGTTTCTACCACTGAACTTTGACAAAAGGCGGTATTTACAGGATTATTTCCACTGTCTTATGCCACTTATGAACTTGACTCACTAGCATTTGGGCAATTCTTCTTACTTTGTTTACTAAAAAAGGTTAAAAAGGTCCCTTTACCTTTTACTCATCTTTTTCCTCAGCACGCAAAAATTCATTATACAAACACGTTCCAATGAACATCATTCCAATGCCAAAGCTCGACACAAACTACCCTAGCTGCTGGAATGTTCCTCCACCCTACTGTAACATCGACTACTTGGGGGTAGAGGGTGATAGGAGGGGGGTTATCTTCCGTACCTAGGCGTAACACTCTCCGCTACCACCTGCTTGTTTGCAGACAGCCCTTGACGCCACAGAAAATAAATATATACACTAGCGCCAGACTGAGGGTTTTCACATAATTTATTTATAATTTAATATTTAATTTAAAACCTTATAGAAGAGGAAATCTTGAGGGGGTGGGGCAGTGGGGGGAGAGGGAATATCCCAATATCTCTCCCGGCTATGCGCCTGTCTATATATATAAATGTAAATAAATATTAATTCATATAAATACATGATAGTTAAAATTATATATATATATATATAAATGTAAATAAATATTAATTCATATAAATAAATGCTCGTTAAAATTGTGGATAAGCCACAAAAATATCTCACAATGGCAATGGAGCTACAAGCTACAGTTTTAGAATTGATAAAAGTATAATTACACACCAAAACAACAATTGAAATCATAAATAAAGTTATATTGCTTCTTTATAAGCTGAGGGTGTTTAATTAAATGATAATGAACTTGGCACAGTAACAGTCTAACTCCCTCTCCATTCCTCTATCCAGTCAGCAGCTACACATTTTATAGTTTTATCCCAATTCACTCCCTGTCCTTTTCAGTCATCCATCAGCCTTATTCTATAATGCAAAACCTCACACAAATGCTATATTATTTATTTTTTCGAGAATTTTGCCTCCTCCTCCTCCCCCCTAGCTGTAATACAAAATAAACTAACATTTAATCATTACCAAACACACTTTGAGTTAATAATCCTGACTTTTAAAAATCAAATATGATTAAAGTGACCATCCCTGCGTGCATTTGGTAATATAATACTACTTACAATTCAATATTGAACTATATTTCTAACAATTTTATTTTACATTTGATCATTTTATATGTTATTATTGCATAGCCATTTCTATAAAAATATGTAGTTTCATACTAAAAATATATGTCTAATTTCATGTTCAAACCAAATAATTCATATTGTAAGCATAATCTGTATGCATATATATACATATATATCCTCCATTCTAAAGAAGACCTATCTGCGGGAGCAAATTCATAGCATTTTTCATCTTTTATCATTAGAATTAACCTTCAATCATCATTAACTGATCAGTGTACTCCATATATAGTCTTTGAAGTTTGAGGTTTGCTTTGACAATTTCCAACACCTCTTTCAAAAGTGTATGTTTTGGAAACCCCAAAATTGTTTTTACCCAAACATGACTTTGACTGTCCAAGCTATGTATTGGTCCCAAGAAATCATCACATATAACTCTAAGCCTTTGTTCTAATCCTTCTTGAACAAGAAATTTAACAAAGAGAAGAAGACAATGGTGGTACTCGGCTTTGGAATCAAGAACTAAACATACAGAAAGCAATTGTTCAAAGTGCATGATTGTGGTCAAAGAAGAGTTATGAAAAAAGTGTCCAGACATTGGGGTTTGAAAATATGAATGTAAACTTGTTAAAGGAAATTGTGTAATATTCTGGGTTGGCAGTGTTTTTATGCCACTGTGAGTTAATGAGTGTTGCAATGAATCTTCATGATTTCCTATTTCCAGCCATGAAGATAGGTTGGGAGAAAAAAAGAAAGCATTTCCATTAGAAAGTGATAGCATCGGTATTCCTTTTTCTGTAATGGAAAAACTATCAATTGAAATATTTTTGCTCAAGTTGGTATGTACAGTAGGAATTAATTCATTTTTTACCAAAACTTTATTCTCCAATATGTCCCAAACAGATACTTCCCCATTAGATGTTAGGACCATTACATGCTGTTTACTGTTTATAGATAGTCGCGATGTGCTCGAAGAAAGAACTATAGGAGGTAATATACGACATCCATTATTAGTGTTTATTATATGGAGAGTAGCATCTTTGCAAGCAACTGCCACAAAGTTTTTGTTAGCTCCTACTATACAAGCTTTTCCACTCAATGCTGCCTCCCAAAGTGTTGGAGATTCCAAAGAAGAACCCTTATGCATACGTAAAGTTGTGGAAGGATCATAAATACTATTTTTAGCTATATGAATAATTTCCAATCTTTGACTAACACCCAAAACTTGACAGCTTGTTCCACTTAAAATGTTAGCTGAGGGCAGAATTAATACTCTTTGGCTGTCTGGAGATATACTGGCCTTATCTTTATTTGTATTTAATTTATCTGGTGAAACAATTGATTGTGTTGGTTTAATGCAAGGAAAATTATATCCCAATTTTGATTCTTTCTCTATGTGACATTTAACAACAGGAGCATTATTTCTAGATGATTTGTATAAGGTTTTCAAGTCATTTAACCCACTTACCTTATCCTTTGAATTTTTATTTGGTAATTGATAATCTGTTCTAAGAACTACCTTTTGAGGGGAGGTGTAACTGGTCTTAATAGTAACATTGGGTTTTACAATATCATCACGCTTTTCAATTAATATACGGCTTTTTGGCTCTGATGAGCTACTAAATGTTGGCTGAGAACTTGCTGATCCAAAAGGAACAGGCACATCAATAGAATCGGGGGCTGGTGGAATGTACATTGGTGTAATTCTGCGTTTACCATCTGATGTTCTAGTTTCTATTTGCTTGTTTATTGGCCCCTTCATAGGAGAAGTTGGAACAACTGGCTTATCAACATGATCAGAGTGGTTTGTTGTTTTTGATAAAACTAGGATTTCACTTTTAATGGTAGTTCCTATGAGATCTGAGCATTCTACTACACTTGTTTGACATAAAGATGCAGACAAATTTTTGCCATACATGCGTTCATGAAGTGTGTTCTTCTCTTCAATTGTGAGACATTTACCCAGTTCTTCTTCCGAGAATTCTATATAAGCAACAGTTCCATCCCATGAACACGCCATTAACCGATGATTAGAAAAACTCCATGACATATCAAGCACAGAGTTATTAAATAAATCATGAATTACTATTAATGGCCTTTTCAATGATGTTAACCAAACAGACAAAGACCGATCACGAGAACCAATAGCACAGCAACAATACTGTTGAGGCTTAGTTGACGATTTGTAAGACTTTTGAAGTATATTGGAATTAAAGCGCACACAAGTGACAGCTTTTCGATGACCAACAAAATCCTTATCTTGACGCCAACCTTCACGTTCAACAATTTGAGCTGTTGGTCCTCCACCATTCATAGCATGGGCAGATACTAAATACAAGCCATCTGGAGACCAGCTTAATCGAAGCACATGAGTGGTTCCTCCACATTCTTCAAATGGCTCATGTATGACCGCATCTTGCTTCCAATCAGCAGTTCTCCAAATACGAAGCGTTTTATCATCTGACTGAGATGCAATATATTTACCAATTGGATCCCAAACAACTCCTTTCACCAAACCTGTGTGTCCTTTCAAAATAGCAATCATTTCTGGCATTTTAAGAGCATTCCACACAATTACAGTATTATCTACAGAACAAGAGGCAAGCCAAGCATCATGAGGAGACCAGGCTAGATCCAAAACATCACCCCCATGGCCACGCAAGATAAAATTACATCGCCATGTTTCAACATTCACCTTACCACCACTCCCAAAAACAGAACTGCTTCCTGTTTGAGACTGGCTTATTTTCCAGATCATAATGAGCTTATCATCACCACCAGAGGCAAGAAATTTTCCTGAAGAATTCCAACGAACACAGTTGACACAAGCCAAATGATTATCCATTTGGCAAAGCATTTTTGGATGGCTTTCATTTTTCTCAGCTTCCTCACTGATAACTGGACCCATGTTCCAGATGACAATTCTTCCACCAGAATCCTTTCCTTGTCCTCCAGTAGCAAATCTAGAACCATCTGGATGAATATCAATGGAGAATATTGGTACACCATCATGTGTTACCCAATGTGGTTTCAAAAGCTTCATAGAGACTCTGGAAAAGTGTTTAAATTTACAATATATATTTATATATATATGTGTATAAAATGGTACATTTTATACAAAAAATATTTGAACTATTCAAACTACCAACTTAGGCTTCATTTTAAAAGAACAAGCTTTAAGTGGAGATGGAAAAACACATTAAAATAAACACTCATCTTTCTAAATTCAAATTGGCAGTTTACCTTTTCCAGTTATTATTGCATAAATATAACTACTACTCTTTTTTATCATAAAACACCACATTTAATCATTAATATTTTTAGAGCTACTACAGAGTATTTTAACATTGACTAGTGATTAAATGATATATTTATGTACGCATAGATAAAGCAAATTAGTAGTAGTAGTGTAGTAGTAGTAGTAATAATGTTCAATTTTTATTACAATTTCCTTTATTATAGTGCTGGCCAACAGACGTAAGACTTATAACAGGTCAGCACTGAAAAGTACACAAGAACCTTACAAATATATTTATCTATACGAGAAATTAAGATAAACAATAATAGCTAAATAATTATATATACTGATGAATAGTTATGAAGATAATGGTAAATAATAATGATAAGAATAAAAAATAGCAATAATAACAAATATCTAAAGGTTATTTAAGAGCATTAACAATATGCAAAAAAATAAACAAAATATTGTAAATATAAATATTACAGGCATAACCTCTAAATGATAAATTATTGATATGGGATATCCTAAAATAACTCTCCGAGTTTAGCTTTTCTTTTATGATAGAAGTCAAATTCAACAAATATAGAATTGGCGCTATGTATACAATGACCTATAGGGCTTACCTTATAAGAGCTATTGAAAAAAAAAAATGGATTATGAGAAGCCCAAGAATGTATATGAGCACCTACATGATCCAAGGCAAATTTTCAAGAAACTTTGCTATTGAAGATATTAAAAACAAAAAGGGCATCACAATAAAGTCTAAGCAAGAAGAGAGTTTGGAGCCCTAAGAGGTTTTAAATTCTGTCATAATCATAATAAATCTGGTTGGTAAAGAATTTATCATAGTAAGCAGTGACAAATTTTCTTTGAACATTTTCTAACCTAAGAGTCAGTTAAGGTAATGGAATTCCAAGCAACAGTAGCATATTCTAACTTAGATCTAACCAGGGCGTATTACAGACATAAAAAACAGTCAACTTTCTTAAATGATGAGGTAATAAATTTAATAAGTCCAAATAATTTATATGATTGGTCAACATGATAGAGGAAGTAAAGTCTGTTATCCAGGAGAACACCAAGATCATTAATATAAAGGCTGTGAACTATGTTATCATTGCCCAATTTATAAGTAAAAAAGAAAGGATTAGTTTTCCTAGTAAGCTATATTGATTTGGTGTTAGCCATATTAATAGACACAATAATAATAATAATAATACCCATTTGGGTTATACGCTTAAGTACTAATTACGCTAATGGGTAAGGAATTGGAAAGGTTAAATATAGAGGAAGTGAACCCGCATTTGTGTGGAGAGAGAGAGGGGAAAATAATTTAGTAAAAACCACTTCCAGCTCACCAGAGCAAGATTCGAACCTCAACCTCCCCATCCTCAGCAGTCTAGCTCAACCCGAAACTAGCACATTAGCTAAGTACGCTAATGAGGTGGGTAATGCGGGTATACTTCTTCTAAACATAACCTTCCTAATCCATAAAACCAATGGTGTTATTAGTGCATAAGCTTATAACCCAAGCAGTACTAAAAGAAATTAAACATTATATGAGAATTTGCCAAAAAAGGAAAATTTAATTATACTCTAAACATTAAAATATGTGTTGAGTTTTTTTTTATTATTTTATAATATTGATAATAAATAATTATCTGATATCAAATTAAGAGTAAAACTTCATCATTTCTTCCTGACAGAAACATATACAGGATGGCTGCATTTATTTAAGGGACATGAGAGAAGACAAAATGTTTAGTTACCTTCCCCCTTGGAACAATTTTACTTTCAATTCAAAAGTATTTGACCTTGAACCAAGAAAAGTTTTCATCTGTGGTGCACTTTTTTTTATGTGCTTTGCTAACAATATTAAGAGGTTCAGATATGATATACAACATATAAAAGGTCCCATAACTAAAATTAATTGGGAAAAACTGATGTAGAGCAATAAATTACATTAATTGCAAAATCTTTTCTCCAGTTAGCATCTAAAGATGACCTCAAATTTGATGAAAATGTATGATATTCATTTATGGAGATGAGCAGTTCAGAAATTTGAAGAACCATAAACAAATAAAATGACAAAAATTAGAGTATTACAGAAATACTTTCAATATTGATATTAGACTCAACACGATTGGTATTTGAATTAATGAATGAACAGAAAGGCTTATTTGTTACAACTCTTTATTTAACCGGTTTTGGTGTGTGTATTTATGATTAATTTTTCGTTGGCAATATTTGTATATAATAAAATTGGATTTTTTTCAACAAACTTTCAGCAAGTTTCTGTTTAAAAAAAACTCATTAAATAATACTCACCTTTATCAACAAAGCAATACTAGCTAGCATAGAGTATGTAACACCTTTATCAACAAAGCAATACTAGCTAGCATAGAGTAATGTAAGCTTTAAGAACTGCAGGATTTCTTTAATAAACTAGACCCTAGGGAATAGCAGATATTAATTCATTTATATACAGATAGAGTAGTAATGAATGTGGCGCATACATGAGTCCATAACAAAAGTGCATTGGAAGTTCAAGCATAAACAAAGATTAAAAAACTGTGTAAAGATAATAATATAAGTTTTGGGGGAAACGAACAAGCCTGTTACACATAAATAACCAATATCAATTTGTATTTCCTTTTTGAGTAAGGCAGGTAGCATACCAAAACTTAAGCCTAGTTAACACGGTGCAATAGCTGCTTTGATGGCCACAAAGTCTAAGGCGTCACTCTCGCAATAGAATATACTGCCGATGACAGGGATATTAGGGTTCTACTTCTAACTGTGTGAACAGTTGCTGGGCTCTTTTATGCTGGCCCTTGCTATTTATTCATCCGGGCTGGTCAATGACATAGTTATAGGCATAGGTTTTGTAATGTTTGACAATGTCTGAAGAGCGTAGAACTCTAAATAAGATCATTTCATTTGGCACTGTGTGCAAATATAAAACATGAAGCAAAGTATAGGATAAAGATTGTGAGGACAGTAAAATGGCTGCATAAGAGGTATTTAGGAGCATCATCAACATTATTTAAAGAGATGTGTGATCATGATCCAAGTGAATATGATGCTGTTTTGAGAATAACTTCTGCGTTAAATAGCACCAACCTTTCAACACACAGACAAAAAAATGCATAAAATTGTAAGAGCAAAAGAAAAATTGGAAATCACTAACAATGGTTTCTTGTTTCAGCAACAGAACTCAAAATGCTGTCAATTTTTCTATTTATCGAAGGCATTCATATTGAAAATGGTCTCAGAAGTATGTGAAGCTATTAGCGAAAGTCACCGATCTGCGTGGTGTGGCAAGGCCAGTATCCAGTAAAACCAAAATATTTGAAGTAGCTGGCCAACCCACAGTCAGTAACTCAGTCAACCTGTTTACATGAAGCCATTAGCTTATTCTCAGCTACTGGCTCAATCGACGCACAAGCCAACTCGCACCGTGTAAACCAGGAATTAGGTGAAGTATAAATGAAAGTTTATTTGCAAAACTAATTCTTTGTTTACATAAGGAACTAATATAAATTTTAACAGCTACAATAACTTAATTTATAATAGTGTTCAGTCAGTTTTTGTGTTTACCTGTTTGTTTTCTTTTCAACTGGTTCAATAAACAATGATAGGAAATAGTCTCATTTACATAACTATTTTTGATGTTAACACCTTTCAAGTTCACCAGTACTGTGCTATATTGTTTGAATGTCACAATATAGTTTGTAAATATTGAAGTAAATTAATCATTTCAACCAGAGAAGCCATGGCAATAGAACCTGCAAAAAATAATGTGGAAACACTAAGTCAATTCCCATCTGAGCAGTCTTGAAAAATAATATATCTTTAGTAAAAATGTTACATGCACATTTAAAAAGGTTAATAACTGGTAAGGACACTAAGTTTCAGTCACAATCGTGATTATTTGATAACAATTTATTGTGACATCTAGAAAATGAAATATAATGTTTTTAAAACTAGGAGTTTTTTAAAGTAAGGACCATTTTCCAATAAAATAGGAACTACTAAATCTTGTTGAGGGAATTTTTTAAATCCGATTTTACATAACTCCAGCTTCCTTTCAACATAGTTTCTGTTGTTATTTAAACATTTGTCATATCGTGAGATAAGTTTTTTTAGACCCTTGTCATAGAAGTCTGCCACCAGTGAGAAAAGCCATTCCAAGAGACAAGCAATAAAGAGAAAGATAGACAAATGTGAAGAGAAAGAAAAAGAGTGAAGGAGAGAAAAAGATAGAGAAACATAGGGGAAGAGAAAGATCAGAGAGTAGAGAAAGAGAGACAGGAGAGAGTGAGAGGAGAGACAAGAGAAAAATTAAATAGAGGATATTTTTTTCATGTGTTTTAAGTGTGAAATGAACCAGCTCTAATGAAAATTAAACATAATATAGGATCCGGTCAAATGTTTCAGTCTACACTACAATAGTTGTTTATTTGTTAGTTAATAATAATAATTGTTAATTTTTTTTCTTTACAGGCTAGTATAGAAATTGAGTCCTAAGGAACTGGTTCAATCCAAGTAGGAGCAAGAATGTTGGTATTAAAAAATTAATATTTAAATATTTTGTATCAGGTATCAGATATTATAATCAGGGAATTGAACCAGAACCAATAATTATCTAGATGAGTTTGTAATTAGTACATTTATCAGTTTATCAGATGGATTGTTCGTTCTCAATGTCTTACTACTTACTACCGCTCTGAGCCATCTTCATATTTTCACTAAAGGGGTAGAAATGAGGGAGGTAGTGTGGAACACTATTTAGGAAAACCATCTCTGTATACCCAACCAAAATTTTAGTCCTGACATATTTGCCAGCACACAAAATAATACTGATACCTTAGTCTGTGTACACTCAAACATGAGTCACACAGGTTAATAATGGCTTGATCTAAGAGGTAGAGAGATGAGGAGGGTAGTTTATAAGCAATGTACTTGATTTGCATGGAGAAAGGTAGGAGAACAACAGTGACCCACATACAGAATATCATTCCTGGTGTACCTGGACGAGATTAAAACCTAAAGTTCCCCATGAATGGTAACTAAATGCAATGTGAGTACAAAGTTCTAGACTGTGCAGTCCAACAAATAATTAGATTCAATTAATTTATGTATCAATTCATAAAATTTAAAAGCTTGTATTATCTTAATAAAACCTAACACTGTCCTTTCCATGAAACATAGTGACTTCAATCCCACAAAGCCAGGAATTGGTATAATTCGTTGCTCAGGTGCGGCCTAATAACAAAAGAGTAATATTAAAAACAGAATATCCTTCTGCCATGTAGAGCCCTGGCACATATCTACACCTTGGCTATTAATTTAATTTGAATTTGTAAATACAAAGTTATTGGCAGAGTTGACTGAATTGGGAAGTCAAAGTTTAAATGGTACATTAATATGTTTCTTCCACACATTTTTGTCCATTTTTATACAGACAAATATTATTGTATTATCTATTAACCACCAGTTAGTTGTCAAAACCTATTGTATCTATTTAGAAAAGGTTATTTCAGCAAACAACTAAGATACAAACTTAACTCATTAGAGCAAATTGGAAATAGCTATGACAATTTAAAAAAAATGTTTTTTTTTTTTAAATTTCTCACTGGCAAAATATATTGATATAAATTATTTTGATGTTCGCCATTTTAATGCCACGCCTATACTGGATTTCTTTGTGAAAAATGCCAAGTCTGTTTCATGTTTTGTGTTCTAAGAATGCCACGGCTTTTCCACAATTGTTCTAAGGTTGTACAAGAAAAATCACCAAACTGTTATTTATGAAGCTATTTTTCAGATTATTCTCTATCATTTTTATATGTGTTTAGTGTTCTATAGCACAAGGGAATGTTCTTGTTCTAGTGAAATAATATACTCCTACCCTAACTATAGGGTAATGCTGAACTATCACAAATCTGTAAAGTTGATCAGATGACACTTTTAATTGTAGAAGGCAGAAAAAATCAAAACAGCTCATGGCACAAAGAGGGTTAGCAAAGGTGACCAATAATTTTAACGTAGACAGTGACATGTAGATAACTTGGTCATTTTTTTCCAAGCACCGCGCCTTACTACCTGTTTAGGTTATACCCTAACTAGCTAATTAAATCCTTAGTTAACTATTAATGTAATATATACAAGGTGAGACATAAGATCTCTTAGAGTGCTGGTGATTGATATATTTTCAAGTAAATCTTGTTTGGCATTGAGAGGATGATGTTATTTACTAAGTTATCTGCATAAATGCTGAGGTTAGGTCAAGATCAACACCATTTTACTAAATTGTACCATTTGTTTTTTCTTTGATTGTATCATAAATTGTATTTAGAAGAAACCAACTGGTTGGTATAACAAGGTTATTCAAAATATGTTATTCCACATTTACTTTGAATTTGATTGGAGCAATACAATTATTTTGAAGAAATTGGATTATTTAATTTTAACTATTATGAATTTCAACCTTCAGAAATAATTAAAATGTAATTAAAATTCAATTAAAATCACTAAGTAGGTGACTGTAAGGTAAAGCAAACAGATTTTTTTTAGGTTTATATGCTTAATAGTGATGTAACTAACATATTAGAGGAAGAGACAGAATCATATAAGTGAATTTTATTAATCTATATATTCAGATAGATAAACTTAAGTAGTGATTCCTGTTTTATGTAAGAAATATTGATAATTCATTTATCTACATCAGCTTCGCTTGACTTATGTGCGTTTTAAGAAGCTAATTAATAGATTTCCTTCCATTTAAAGGCTGTGCTTTATAAACGTGTATCTATTTTACAAATAAAAATTACCTTGAAGGTTTATGGAGAATTAAACACTCTGGGTCTTGGTTTTCTCCAAACAAATATTAATGTAAAACTATTTGTCGGGTTTAATGAATATGTAGTGTTTGTATCATTTTTAATAAAACATTTTACCACATGACTTTTTATGTAATTTACAAATTTTGGTGGTATTTATATTTAATTTTGATCCATCATTTTGATTTTTATTATCTCATTAACTTACATTTTTAAATTGGCTAAAAGTAATAACTGTAGGCCTATATGAAACAGCTTCCTGCCTCATGCCTGAATTATTTCTAACTACAGCAATACAATTTCCCTTTACAAGTCCATGCATGGCATGCACACCAACTATTAAAACTGTCACATTGCCTGGACAACAAAAATACTGTAACGTGGTGTGCACGTAACCTGGGAGGGACGCAGACCATTCACACGTGAACGTGTGAACCACGAGTTCTTTTAGAGATATTGGGGTATGCTGCTGACCAAACACGAATGAAAATGCCCATGGAATATTCAAGGTTTTGATTATTAAAATTACCACATACATATTACACACATTGCTCAACTATATATCTAAATTAATTATAACTAAACAAGTCATTAAGTAAAATAAAAAGAGCCTTAATCAAGTCTGTAAATTAATAAACTAATAGAACACATAGGACAACAAAAATAAAGGAACTCTACTGTCCCAATTATTTTGATTTTCTGAGACGAACATGGACAGGTATTGCTCCAGGGTTCTATTCAGTCTTTCAACCATCCCATCCGATTGGGGTTGAAGAGGAGTGGTCCTTGTTTTTTTTTATTCCTAGAAGATTGGCCATTTCCCAGAATACAGATGACTCAAAATTACAACCTTGATCGGAGTGTAGCTCCAGGGGCACCCCGAATCTGCTAAATATATTCTCAATCAAGGCTTCTGCTACTGTAATTGCCTCCTGATTTTTAATAGGTATTACCTCTGGCCACTTTGTGAAATAGTCCATCACAACTAGTAGATATCGATTTACTTTCTCTGTCGCTGGAAGCGGGCCTATCACATCCACAGCTATTCTCTCGAGGGGAGCACCTCCATTGTATTGGTGCATCCGGCTCCTTCCTCTAGTCCTAGGTCCTTTCCTTGAAGAGCAGACGTCACATTTCCGGCACCAGCTCTCAACGTCGTCCCTGCAGTGGAACCAATAGAATAGGTCTCTTACTTTCTTGAGTGTTTTGTTTATGCCATAATGTCCCCCAGATGGTGAGTTGTGAAGGTCTTCCAGCACGGTTTTGACTCGATTCTTTGGCAATACCAACTGATGTTTCTTACGCAGATCATCTGCAATTTCCCAAAGACGCTATTTTTCATTACCAGGGAGTCCCACTGAGTCCAATAACTCTTGACACGTCCTGCCAGTCTGGCTTCAATCCGCCTTATTTCCATTCTATTAATGGACATATGGAGTCATCTTTCATTTTATATTCTCTTAGACATTCATCGCCCCAGAATTTTCGTCCAGTGTCTGCGACGTCCTCTTGCAATACAGTACGTCTTATCATTGGTTGTCCTTCTTCTAAATCATTTTCTTCTCGTCGCTAGTAATGCTGACAGCCATGTTCCTCGCGTGGTCTTCTGGATAACGCATCGGCGTTTCCATGACTATGTCCAGCCCGATGTTGGAATACAAAGTCGTACTCCTGGAGTTTTTGTATCCAACGTGCCATCTGTCCTTCAGGTTTCTTAAAACTCAACAACCAGAGGAGAGCTGCATGGTCGGTCCTTATGAGGAGTTGCCTTCCATACAAATAGTGATGAAAATGATCAACAGCTTTGATTATTTCCAGCAATTCATGCCCTGTTACAAAGTAGTTTCTTTCAGGCTTCAGGAGCACTTTACTGAAGTATTGTATTACCCTCTCAGAGCCATTTTGTACCTGAGAAAGGACCGCTCCGATTCCAACGTCACTGGCATCAGTGTCCAATATAAACTTCCATCTTCTTCAGGGAATGCTAAAATCGGTGGTGAGGACAAGGCATTTTTTAGAGTGTCGAAGGCTACGTCACATTTTGGGGTTCAATAAAATCTCTTTGTGGTCTCCGTAAGCTGGTGGAGAGGCTTAGCAATGTTGGCAAATCCTGGTACAAATCGACGGTAGTAGGTACATAGTCCCAGGAAGCTTCGTACTTTGGTCCGATCCTTTGGCCTTGGCCAGTTTCGGATACATTCCGTCTTCTCTAAATCTGTTTCCACCCCTTTTGCGGTAATTACGTGTCCAAGGAATTTAACCTTNCATAGTCCCAGGAAGCTTCGTACTTTGGTCCGATCCTTTGGCCTTGGCCAGTTTCGGATACATTCCGTCTTCTCTAAATCTGTTTCCACCCCTTTTGCGGTAATTACGTGTCCAAGGAATTTAACCTTCCATCTGAATAGATTGCACTTCTTCAGAACGAGCTTGAGATTGGCATCTGTTATCTTCTGAAGCACGGTTCTCAAGCGCTCTAAATGTTCTTCGAACGTACTTCCAGTTACTACGATGTCATCAAGATAAACTTGGCATTTGTCTAGAGGCAGGATACGTTCCGTGAGGCATTCAAACGTAGCCGGTGCATTACAAAGACCAAATGGAATCACCTTAAATTGCCAAGTACGCTTTCCGTAGATTGAGAAGGCTGTTTTCTTTCGGTCAACCGGATCGACCTCAAATTGCCATAAGCCACTCTTCATATCCAATGTTGTGAATCATTGGGCCCCTGCCATTGCGTTCAAGGTATCATCTATTCGAGGTAAGGGGTAGGAGTCCTTTTTTGTGACATCATTAAGGCGACGGTAATCTACACAGAACCGCGTGGAGCCGTCCTTCTTTTTGACAAGAACTACAGGAGATGACCATGGTCCTGAAGCTGGCTCTACCCCATCGTGCTCCATCATCTCCTTTAGAATTTCCTCAACCTCAACACTTTTAGACATGGGTAGGCGTCTTGGAGGTTGTTTGATAGGTGACGCATCTCCCGTATCAATCTTTTAGCAAATCACGTTAGTTCTGCCCAAATCACTAGGTTCGCAGGAAAACGCAGACTTATTCTCCATTAAAAGCTGGACTACTCGTTTTCCTTGGGAAGCGTCTAGATGCTCTGAAGCGCGCTCAGCCAGCTCTTGTAAGGGCATTAGGTAAATCGCTTGTGGCAGGAGTTATTTTATCGATCGAACTTCCCCTCAACGTTATCCGAGATACTTGGTAACATCTCCCAACGATAGTTCCTTTCTTGATTCCCCATGGCTTGTCAGATAGGTTTATAATCCTGACTGGAATGCTCTCGTTGTTTGAAAAAGTGTTCTTGCAGTTATCACACTTAATGGCAGCTTGTTAGTACCGTTCGCTGGCTCCACTAGTCCAAAGTGCTGACCATAATATTCCCTACACTTTGCTGGAACAAGAACTTCGCTGTTCGCAGGAAGGATGGTTGTTCGCTTACAGACCACTGGGAAATTGTCCGGAGAGGTCACACACCGCCGAGATACAATTTAAACCTCTACTTCAGGTGTTCTTATAACTCCCAAACCTAAATCGATACAGCAGCCAAATTTGCTCAGGAAGTCCAAACCAAGAATACACTCGTCCTCAATGTTGGCAAAGTACACAAGATGTTCTACTTGCAAGCTTCCTTAATTAAATTTCATTTGTGCCTTTGCCAAAACTGGTGCAGAATCACCAGTTACCATCCTTATTACACATCCTTGAAGAGTGTTATCGGTTCGTTGTTTCCGATGAAATAACTCGGTGAAATCGGGTCGGACCAATGTGACGTTGGCACCCGTGTCCACAACCATCCGGCATGCTTTTCCATCCAACATTCCTTCCACTCCTCTTCACTTCCAAGTGATCGCACACTGAAGATAACCGTGGGAGCATTTTGCGTGGAGTCAGCTGGTCTTCGCTCCTTAAGACTAGCCATCAGTAGTTTTCCGGTTGATTCTTGTTCCAGTAGTCACTTTGCTCACTGATCCTCTTTTCTCTACACTGAGGAGCGGAGATGTCCAACTTTATTAGTTCCAACATTCCAATTGGGTCGTCTTATTAGAGTTAGGGCTACGTGGAGCGTTCTGAACATTATAAATCGATTTAACTTATTTTACTATACTTTTGAGTTCATCCAGGAAGTGTTGCTGATCCAGACTTACACCGGCACCCAGATCTCCTTCTTCCAAACGTGCGTTCCGTACCACACGCCACGTGGCCCTTGCAGCAACTTGGGCCGACTCCACTTCCAATGCTCAGGCCAAGGCCTCTCGCATATTTCGAAGACCTGCAACTCCAACCGTCTGTTGAATTTCACTGTCTGAAATGGCGTCCAGGAACGCACCAACAGCGATTAAGTCACGTGTACCAGCAGGGCAATCTTCAAGGGCCAGCTGTGACCATCTTTCAACATCAGCTGTCAGTTCCGTCAGGGAATCGTTGGGTCTTTAAACTCTGTTTTTCAACTGGGCATGGTAAAGATGCCGAAGGTGTTTGTCACCAAATCGTTGCTCAAGTGCTGACGTCAAGGCATCGTAGTCCAATCGGGTGGGCTCCGAGAGGTTCTGTAACACCACCAAAGTAGGCACCCGAAGCATTGCTGCTAAATACTGGGCTTTTTGTGTCATCTTCCAGCCATTGATTTGGCCACAATTTCAAATTGTGTTTGATACTCACGCCAGGTACCTTGTCCATCATATGGAGATGGTTTAACTACGGTACAAGATCCTTCTAAGTCAATAAGCTCGGAACTGCGTGGAAGTTGAATGACATTACCCTCACTTATAGTTGGCAAGCTGCTTAAACGTTGATTCATTTCTTCTCGTAGTCGTCCAAATCTAGTTTCCATTTCGTTCTTAACGGTGTCACCTTTCTCTCTGCAATTAAGTAAATTTACCCTCAATAGTTGAAATCTCTGTTTTTAATTCTTCTTTCATTGCGTTCAACGATGTCATATGTTCCGCCATCTTGCTTTCCAATTATGTCGTTCGTTCCGCCATCTTGTTGTTCAATGACGTAGTTTGCAACGGTATTTGGTCCAGCCTGTCATTGTTTTGTTCTGACATGGCTTGAATAAGAGGTGTTAAACCCTGGATATCCGCGGCCATTTTTCTCATTGTCATCAAGCAAACACGCCACCAATATCCCACTTCTGACACCAATGTAACGTGGGGCGCACGTGACCTGGGAGGGTCACAGGCCAGGTGAACGTGTGAACCATGTGAACCACGAGTTCTTTTAGAGATATTGTGGTATGCTGCTGACCAAACACGAATGAAAATGCCCACGGAATATTCAAGGTTTTGATTATTAAAATTACCACATACATAATACACACATTGCTCAACTATATATCTAAATTAATTATAACTAAACAAGTCATTAAGTAAAATAAAAAGAGCCTTAATCAAGTACTGTAAATTAATAAACTAATAGAACACATAGAGATGTAAGTAAACTGAATAAACAAATTAACAATTATAAAACGCCTAATAACTATTCAAATATTTAAAAACAGTCACAAAAATGTTAATTAACACAGTAGTCCACAATAACAACAAACGTCACTTGTCCCACACACGATACACGGCGGTGACCCGCTATACACAAACGCCGGACTCGCTGACCCACCCGTGAACACGCCGACCTGCTTGCTGGTCACTCTGGCTCACACACTTGACACGCCGGTCCACACACTCGCACTGGGAACTCCCGGACTCATTAGTCGCGAACCAAAGAACTGAGTCTCTGGCTACCGCTGAGCGTGTATATATAGGGGTGGTGTCAGTTAAGGGTCTGGAATCCTCCCCTTCTAGAATTAAAAAGTCCAGAATAAAAAGGATCCAGACCCCTCCAGACGTGTCTCCGTCCTTCCCTCCACCCCCCACACCCCAGTCAAGTGAGAAGGTCACTGTCTACCTGCTAGACAAGGAGGGAGACATAGAGAACAAGGAGAGAAGCCAGGGTAAACAATGAGAGCGCGCTGGTCCCGCTGTCAAACACCAATCTTGTTACAATACATTAAATGATACACACAAGATATTAAATTTACATTTAATAATTCAATATTTACTAGGGATGTCAAACTCGATTCTTCGATACCGTGATATCCTCGAGTCTTTCTAGTATTTAAAGAATCAAGAATCAATCTTAATATTACGATTCTCTTTAATTCCATTTTTAGCTCTCAATGAAGTACTGACAACTAAGAAAATGGCAAAATTCATAACAATTAGTCAAAGACTATATATGATATAAGATTATTTGCTGTTATTTAATATTAAATTTTGGTTCAGTTAACAACCCTATTTGGTGAATTTAAATGAAGGTAAAAATACATGCTTTCTATTGTGATACCTAATTATTTTATTAATTTTGCAACATATACTTTAATACTTGGTAAAGGGATCTTTTTCGTTTTGTATTATTTACATTTCTAAGTCTTTTTGCTATTCTATGATGTTGAATATAAAAAATATATTCTTATATGAGGTTGGATGCTTGGAAAAATAATAAAATAGGAAATGTTCAGGACTTGAAATCAAGAATCAAAGAATCGAGGTTAAATTTAATAATGATAATCGAAAAATGGAATCAAGAAAATAAGGTATTGTGACATCTATAATATTTATCTATGAAAAATGATTAATGTTAAAGGGGACAGTTGCTTAAAGTTATTTTCAGAATAAAATACACACAAATGAATGCCAAGATTATAAGAACTTGCAATTCATTTGAAAACTTACGAGACTAGTATCTTTGTAACGAATAGTGAAACAAATGGTAAGCAGAGAGGTAAGAAGAGAAGTAATCTTAAGTGAGCGCTATAGTGGACCTCCTTTTCAGTTTTGGGGGTGGAGAGTGAGGGTTGGGGTGAGTCATAATTGCTATGCTCACCAACAGGTGTCGCTAGTTTCGCCAGTGAGTAGGTATTGTTATTTCGAAACATTGCTTTGAAAATAGTACAAAGGGGAAGGGGTTGAACTGATGGGGGCGGCCTGAGCCTCACGCACCTCTCCTAGAGTATGTGACAGCAGTTGCTTCAAATTAATAAAGTAGTATCAATTTTAGATTTATAGCTTTGACAATCCCTTCCAATTTTTAAAATATTTTTTACGCAATTTTGTTTCATTAAAAAGTTTTTAGTAACTAGTATATTAAAAGGTAAAGGTAAAGATTTAACTCTTTTGAATTTTAAACTGCATTATATTATTTAAAATTTTATTTATATTTTTAATGTAAACACTATGATCTACCAAATAAATCACAATATTCATGTCCTAAAAAAAAAGATCGACAACACTATTTTGTTGTGCAGAACTTTGCCTGTTCATTTTTTTAATATTAAATTCCATGGAAGAGTTTCAATAAGGGCTTACTTCTTAGACCGCTCGGCCACTTTTCCGTGACCTACAACACTTTAACCATCAAAACTATCTGGATATATTTTCTAAGGAGGTCGGGGTAAGGACGGTAGAATTTATTAATATGCAGTTCACACGTATTTACGTGATAAACAGTGAAAGGCTATTCAAGAATAAAACATCTACGTATAAACTACCGGAATTCAAATCCCTAACTCTTCGTCACTGGCAAACAGGACAAGACTAGAGTAAGCCTTTTCTGGAGTTCCCACCTATTAGAGTTGAATAAAACAAATGGAAACATTCCTAAACATTCTTCAAAACATTTAGGAAGCAGAAGACAAACGTTCGCGAACCTTTGTTTCAGGTTTTCATATTTTTATTCCCATCTTCCCAGTTCAATCCTTTTGGATGTGTTGTAGAGTAAGTATACCCCGATTTTGGTTAGAAGAGCAGTTTATAAAATTTCAAACAGATTTCGTTACTGTCAACATACTATATTATTTGAGTCATTCTATCTATAGGTTTTGAAAATATCTATCAACTTGGTGAATGAATATATTAAAATTAATTTAGTAGCTTTAGTAACTAACTTCTACTGTTCTTCCTACCAAAATCATACTGTAATAACCTGTACCACCCTTAGACTCGGGAACTAGACAATTTACTTTGCTTCCAGTTTACCGCTAGATATAGTCGGATTGTAATACGAAGAACCTTATTGTGTCAACTGCCACGTGAAGTGTTCTGCAGTTGTCACTTTGACATAGTCTTAATCTCAACAGCTGCCGAAAGAAAAAGAAATGTATTTTTGATAATGTTAGTCCTTCTATCTTTTAAAAGACTCTTCTTATGGCGATCCATCTACAGTCCAACTGTCATATAAAGGGGCCTTTTAGTTATAAAATAAAATTTTCTGACATTTTACTATATTTTTAGAGTTATTTTATAGTTATTTATGATATATCCATAGTGACACTTGTAGATCATACGACTTGACCTAACAATACAGGGGAAGTAGATAGATCTAGTATAGTTTCTAGTTGTCAGGTAAGGTAGGCCCTTTCTATTAAGACTGGACTGTAGTTAAAGTTGTTTTTAGCCCATACTTGCAATGACATAGTTTAGTGGCAATAAAGAGTTATGTTTCAGTATTCGTTTTGAATAATTAGCATATACACATGATAAACCCAAGTTGATGTAATATCACTTTTGGATTTGAATTTTATAAATTAATTTTGCATTTTGTTCTCATTTTTTATGTAGAAACAAAGCTTCACAGTTCCATGCCTGTTGGCACGCGGACAGAATATCAAACTCATCTAGTCAGGTTTGCAAGTGACGTGGAGATAACGAGGTTTAAACTATAGCTGGGTGTTTTAAGAGTGGGTTTTTATGAGTGGTTTCTCTCTCTTCCTCTATGCAAATCCAGTAACATTTTGTCTCAATACTAGCTTTCTCAACACTATCCCATTAGTGTAAATTAGCGCCTATAACCCAAATGAGCAGTAAGATTTGGAGGAAAAACGACTTACATGATTCATCCCAATATTTGTAGGCCTGTTATAAAAAGTTGACACACTACAATTATTTATTACACAACATATTGATATTATAGTTTAGTTTGGGTTGCGGTCATTCAATTAGTACTTATTTAATGTATTTAAAAACCATAAGTTTAGCCAAATTTCAGGGGCTCGATTAAAGTGAGGTGTCATTTTTCTTTTATATTTAGATTAATACTAAGTGCACGACCGTATTCTTAACAATGTGTGTATTGCGAATATATCCAATAATATACAAAGGAAACTGTAAAAGGTTCCAAACAAATGCTTGACTCCAAACCATCAGTGGCTTTTTCTGACAGCTCTAAAGTAGGTGACGAAACCTGTATAGTTCAGGAATATCAGAGTATTGGCGCTAACTCCCCGGCTCGATTTCCACGTATAGTTGATGGTTTTTAGTTATATTTGAAGAAAACTAAGCTTTGGTTCTATAAACATGCCTTAAATTTGGCGTACTACATTGTTCGGATTGACGGTGTTTCTTTAAATGACTTATGGACAAACCGTAACATATTATTGTAACAAGATTAGTACCTAACAGCGGGACCAGCGTGCTCTTGTTGTTTGCCCTGGCTGTGCTACTTGTTCTCTCTGTCTCCCTCCTTGTCTAGCGGGTAGGTAGCGACCTTCTAGCTTGACTAGGGGAATAGAGGGGCCGAGGGGGTGTGGGGGGAGGACGGAGACTCGTCTGGAGGGGTCTGGATCCTTTTTATTCTAGAAGTGGAGGAT
>CABFOV010008005.1:0-16187 GCA_902141375.1 Timema poppense
TTTACTTATTTATCCTGTGTAGTGGTAGAAAAGATGTATTTTATATTGCCAGTATTAACACTTGATTTTAAATCGGTAGGCCAGTATGCCAATATTATTTCTCCACTAATTGTTTAATTTAACAAGAATGAGTTTTACTTTGTCATTTATAGTAGGTACTTTGATGATGATAAGCAACGAATAAGAATGTACCACACGATATAATAGTTAGTTATATTTCTACTTATCTCCAAGCCTTTACGCTCGAGAAATAGCTGCACTCCTCACTCAGATGACGTCGTGCTCAGTAGCGGACGAAAACGAAGAGACTTGCGAATTGAAATTTGTTATTATGGGTATAGTTTGTAGACTGTATTTGGGGATTTATCACGTATTAATATTAATTTAACGTTATGGGGAGCCTTGCTAATTTTTCTCGTCAGAGCTTGATCTCTATTTTTGCTCCAGGTGTCTGAACTTTTGTTTTAATACTGACCGCCACTCTGATCAATTTAATTTGGGTTTTTGGGGAATATTAGCCTTAATGACAGATATGATGTCCCTTTTTTGAGTAGAGGCTTGCACGCTTGATTGTTGGCGTGCGTTGCCCCTAAAGTAATTATATGGGAAATTAACTCCCACTAAGTGTACGGTTAGACAGAGCGCTCCCACTTATCACTGTTCCATTATCTTAATGTCGTACGTCAATCGTGGTAGTTATGAGGTATTATGTTATATGTTTCGAATTCTAATATTTATAGTCAAGTTTACCATAAGTAAAATAAAATGTTGAATCATGTCAATGTTTCAAATTCTAATCTTTAAGTCAATTTCACGTTTAGTGAAATTCTATGTCAAATCAGGAAAATGTTTCTAATTTAATCGCTATGGACCAAAACACCTCTCATGAATATTTATGGGTGATAATAATGTTTGCGATATGGGCAACCTACTCTAGCAATGTGTTATGATACATATCGATGCCTATATCTTTTTACATCATACCATATGTGATTATTTTGGTAATCGATCATTGTACTACTTCTACATTTGATTCAAATAACTAAAAATGCTAGTCATATCTGAAGGCCGTATCCTCTATATATGTTACGTTACACTACTTTATATTAATGAGCTATTTGTAATCAATAATATTTTTCTAATATAGTTAAAGTGTGTAATCCGTTATTACATAAAATAACATGGTAGTTCATGAACTACCCGATTGGTTCTGTTTAAGTATTTAATAATGTTGGAATCTATGCTTTATCTAGTTATTTAATAAAATAACGAACCCCACTTCATTAAAGTTTAAAATTAAAATTTATTTCAATTTGTAAGCAATATTATTATTATTATTATTATTATTATTATTATTATTATTAGCACCGCGTCTTACTACCCGTTCGGGTTATACGCACTTACGCTAATGTGTAATGGTAGGGTGATTGTGAGATGAAATGGAGGACCTACAGTTTAACGTGGAATCCGAACCACGGTGGAGGCCTGGCATTCCTCACATTCACAAGATGTCTTGTCAGAGGTGAAGGAAGGGTTTGGTAATCAGATAAATCTTTGCCGGGACCGAGGATTGAACCCCGGCCGCCAGCACAGAAGTCTGACACCTTACCCCTAGACCACCAGGTCACCCTGTAAGCAATAACATTCCAATACATTTCAGTTCACGATAAATTTTTTTAGCACTGCGTATTACTACCTGTTCAGGTTATTCTCCTATGTACTAAATTAAGCTAATAGGTTAGGGATGATGAAGGTTGAATTTAGAGGAAGGGCACTCACATTTGAGGGGAGTTAGAGTGGCAAACCATTTAGGATAAAGCCACCCTCATTGCACCCGACGGAGATCGAGCCCAGATATCCATGTTTTCAGCATGCCAGTCATTATTATTAGCTCCACTTCTAGCACTGCATTAGTTGATGTCGGGATCACGCTCAAATTAATATTCACGTAAATTAACGTTAACTTAGATTAAAAAAGTGTGATCAGGATGCACTTGACATTACGTAAAAACTCTAGCAACACATAAACAATAAATTTGAACTTTTGAAAATATAGTATATAATTTTACTATATTTAAAATATTAATAATACTTTATTTTACATATTATCTTACTTTTATAATTCCGTTGTTGAGCAATTATTGGTTTGTAATGTATTAACTTGTCGGTTACTTGGTCCCATCTTAACTGGATCCATCATGACGTTTTCTAGGTGCTCTTTTGTGTCGACCACTTGTACCCTCCTAGACTTGAGTTTGTCGACCGGCTGTACCTACTCGTGTCGATCACTTGTACCACCCAGCCTTCTAAACGATTGCTAACAATTTGTCGACCGCTTTTCTGTCGACCACTTGAACCTTCTATACTTGAGTTTGTCGACCGGCTGTACCTACTCGTGTCGATCACTTGTACCACCCCGCCTTCTAAACGATTGCTAACATTTTGTCAACCGCTTTTCTGTCGATCGGTTTTACCTACTCGTGTTGACCACTAGTACCACCTAGCCTTCTAAATATTTGTTTTAATTTTGTCTACCGCTTTTCTGTCGACCACTTGAACCTCCTATACTTGTTTTTGTCGACTTGTACCTACTCGTCTCGACCCCTTGCACCGTTTAGGATTTAAAGGCTTGTCGACCACTTTTTGTCGACCTGTTTGCATGGTGCCCATTATTGTATTTTCATTTTTATCCTAACACTGAAAATTAATAATGGATTCTAATAGCTTAAAACAAATTTTACAAAATGCTTTTTCACTATCTAACTTTTTTTTAAAGTACCGTGTCTTATTATCCGTTCATGTTATACACTTAAGTAGCCTACTAATTACGCTAATGGGTTAGAAATTGGGAAGTTTGAATTTAGAGGAAGTTAACAACCATTTGCGTGGAGGGATAATGGAAAACAATTGAGGAAAAACCACTCTCAGTTCACCCGACCGAGATTTGAGCATTCATCTCCCCGTTCTCGGCAGTCTAGATCAACATGAAACTAGCGCGTTAGCTAACTAGGTCACCAAGCTGGGTTTCAACTTCTTAAAAGAACGTTCATAATTTACTTTTGGGAGGTGAATTTTTTTTAAACTACATTCGTCGTTTATGTACTCTATCAAGATAGATTATTAACTATTGACAAACAATAGGGTGATCTGGCGGTCTAGGGGTAAGGTGTCAGACTTATGTGCTGGGGTTCCGGGGTTCAATACTCGGTCCCAGCACAGATTTATCTGATTGTCAAACCCATCCTTCACCTCTGACAAGACGTGCATCAACCCCAACTTGTGAATGTGAGGAATGCCAGGCCTCCCCCCATGGTTCGGATCGCACGTTAAACTGTAGGTCCTCCATTTCATCTTACAATCACCCTACCATTACACATTATGGTAAGTGCGTATAACCTGAACGGGTAGTAAGATGAGGTGCTAATAACAATAACAGACAAACAATAGAAGAATGGACGCCATGCTTTGAACACATACCAACCTTGAGATATAGAATGTTGAAACATTACTTTTGTAAAGTGTATAACTTTTCTTCCTTTCTAAACAATAATTTTCACTGCGAAGTTTATCATTCCAATACTTGATAAGAAGTATATTTTTCCAAGCGTTGACGAAACCAAAGAAAATAATTCACATCCGGAATTACTACAGAAACAGTTGTTAATAAGTTATTGATCTAAATCTGGATCCTTACGAATGCATTAATTGGCAAAACACAGTACATTGTGTCCTACTAGCCGTTCGGGTTATACACTTATGTATTAATTACGCTAATGGTTTTAGGGATGAATAAGGATATATTTATAAGAAGTGTATCCTTGGTAAAAATCACCTTCAATACACCCGAGTGAGATTCGAGCCTCGATTTCATCGTCATCTGCAGTCTAGTCTACTGTGAGAGCAACGTCTTAGACCATGCAGCCACCGAAGTGGGTGAGCAGGAAAAGTTGCTGCTGATTTTTTTTTCTCGAGAAACTTAATTTTAAACTTTTCTATTATTAAAATCTTCATTATTAAATGTCAATTAACTCCAATCCTTAAAACGGTTGTTGATGCACTAGTTAGTCCTCCCCTGGTAGGATCACTGAAATAGTTAGCATCTGTATCATCCTCAATTAATAAATTAATCCAACAACTGTATTCCAAACGAACAGACAATAATTTATAATAAGCATAACTACAAATGTACAAAACACAGGATTCTTGAATCATTTCAGATGTTAGTTGAATATCACTAATCACATCAACGAAATTTTCATATATTGCACGTTTTGCTTTATGACCCAAAATATAATACAATAGGAGCTTGAACCACGCAAAATTTCAAATCAAGTAGATTTCACGAGAAACAAACATCCTGCACAGAAAAAAGCAGACTGAACTAAATCAGCAATACTGCAACGTGGCTGTGTTGTTGACCGGCCTCGGCGCAGTGTTGCCAAATTTCAGTATTACGGACTGTAAAGACGGCCGTGATTCACCTGTCTGTCGGTTTCACCATCTCTACTTCCATTTTTACAGAACATTCTGCCCAGATACACAAAATCATTCCCTTGTTCGCACAGTTTTCCATTTATATTGAGCTGACAGTAATTTCTTGATCCGCCCTAATAAAAATTATCAACCTAGTTTGGGGGACGTTTATACGAAAATCTACCCTGCCTGTCACTACATTCAAACGATTTAATGCAGTCTGCAAGCCACTTTCATTCTCAGCCATTAATACGGCTTTACCTGCTGCATTCTCACATTCACATTGTCCATTTGCACACCAACCACGTCCTCACAAGCATCCCTCATACACTTATCCATGAATACATTAACCAATAATGAAGACGTAACACAACCTGTTCAATATCAAACCATAAGCTCAAAGATTCATCCACCATAACACACGCTTTATTTCCATCATATACTGCTATAATTGCATTTACTAACCATGTATCCACACCGTACTCTCTCAGGACATTCCATAATATACTCCTATTCACCCGATCGTAAGCTTTCTCCAGATCAACCAGTGCAAATACACTTTCTTCCTCACTGCCATACATTTATCAATCAGTTGTTGCAATGCAAATACAGTATCTAGTTCATTCAACCTCTAACTGGCGTGAAACTATATTTCACACTCCAAATCTTGTCCGCAGTTTTTTTCGCCCACCCTCTCAATTAAGAGACTCCCTAAAACTTTGCCTGGAATACTCAACATACTGATTACCCTATAATTTATTCCATTTTACTGACTTTGCCTTTGTACAAAGAAAAAATGACAGCATTCTTCCAGTCATTAGGAACATTCAAATTCCCAGCACACACATACACACACACACACACACACACACATTGAACAACTCACATAAATAAGGAAGCTGCAAATAGGACCTGCTGGAGCACTCAATTGCGATAAAGAAATGAACCTGTTGAAAGATCGAACCCATAATAATAATAATAATAATAATAGTAATAATAACGTTTTGTTAATCAGGTGTGGTACAAGAATGTCTAGATTCTATATAGTTGCGGTCCCAGGTGTAAGAAATCTTTAAATACGATGATGCACTTAAACGTCATAATGGTGGTTACTTTATAATACATTTTGTTTTATCTTAATTTATATTGTTTAAACTGTATATCAGGTGTTGTTTTTTGTCAAACTTAATTTGGTGGATAGGGTTTAACCTCCTAAATAAGACCCTCCTATCCCGTCTACGGCCTTGAATGTATCATTATAAAAAATATTTTAAAACACGTTTATTCTTGATTATTATTATTTATAAATCTAGTAAAAATAATCTTAAGTTCATCCTCTAAGGACACCAAAGCCCCGTGGTCTAATTACGCACGAGTAGGTTTAAAATATGCGCACTGCGGGACCGGTGGCGGCTCGTGACACATTCATTTAGCGGGTGAGCCACTCGAGGGAAATTGAGAGGTTTTTTTGGTCTATGTAATGTTGGTACTTGAAGCGTCAGATGGCAGTGGCTGCCCTTCACATCCCACTGACAGAGGGGAGGTTAGGGAGGGTTGGAAATGGGGTGTAAATTGGTCCAATCTTGCGGTACAATAGCCAGGGCACTTACTTGAACCTGGCTCTCTGATTGGCCAATATGGCGAGGGAAGAGCTATGAGTTTTGATAAATTAAACAGGGTGTAGAGAGGGAGTAAAAAATCTGGTATACTATACTGTACGTCACAGTAATTCCTGAAGCGAAAGGGGTTCCTCGAGTGTTTTGATCAGACAAACTTTTGGGGGGTTTTGAATCCATCCTTATGACAAAAGCAAATTTAGATTTTTAGATATTAAATTTAATCTCAACTTAACTGCTAATTCATTCTGAAACATCATACTGGGTAGACCAACACTTCAAATTTGTGAACCCAATAGGGTGGGTCTAAAGGGAGGGGGGGTAGCAAAGACGGGTATTTGTCCCCCTATTCCGCTTCCCAGTGGTGAAGTAGGATACTAACATCGCTTAAGTACTTTTAGGCTGAACATGGGATCACTACAGGAATGAGGGTATACTTAAATTGTTTAACGCGAGGTTTTCCGCTAAGAAAGCGGTAGTAATATATTTTAATTAATCTATAGTTTCCAAGAGTGTGATCTGGATAGAAATTATAGGCCTACTAAAAAAGTAAAACATTTCTCTATTTTATCCATTGAAGAATTATGTCCCGACAATCCCCCAAATTTACCATTGACCAATGAATGACTAGTACTCTTTTCCTCAGACAAGTTCCTTTTTTTTTACACGTAAAATATAAGTCCGAGAGCGGATTATTTTCAAATGCGAAATTGTCCGAGTTTATAACCAGTGATGTGTTCAAGAAGAAAAAAATCCAATCAATGTAGTATAGAATTATATTTTGAATTATGATGTCTTATAATTGGCTCATTTAAAAGTTGCGTCATCTTGTAAATGTACAGTACGTTTAACTGGTTTCTCGAGACTTTTCAACACTGTACTTTCATTATCCTCCATGTTTCTCTTATTCGCTCACATCCTATCATATTTTGTTATTAATTATCTGATGTAAGGAAGCTATTATGATTTTCAATTTTTTCATTAATTGAGGTATTTAACGTGCACTTTCTAAGCCAACTCGTTATATCAACACATGACTTATTAGCTAACTTACATATATAACAGACACAACATCCAGACCCCACCCGTTAATTCATCACCCCTCATTTCATCACTTTTCGACCATGCCAGGAATCGAACCAGAAACGCTCAACTCAGTAGATATACACAGTGAACTAAGATGTCAGACAGCTATTATGATGAATGGAGAAGTCTTAATCAATACCTTAGCTACTATGCAACTAATTTAAACACATTGTTGCGTGACTATTATTCAAAGAGGCGTGCTTGTTTTTAGTGCTATTTATTATAATTTTATGCTCATGTGACTAATTTTTTCCACTAAAATTCTCTATACCTCAGAAATCATGGCATTTTGTATTCTAAAATAAGATAAAATAAAACTTTTGCAACAGATCCTCTTTTATGCTTTCACAAATATGTTAAACCTGCCCTCCCCCCCGTCTCCAACGAGCTAGCAAACTAATTTTAATAAAAGCTCAAAACATGATAAATGCAATTCGAGCAGGGGTGGATAGGCCTGCCGAAACTAGTTTAAGGTGGGAGTGTAGGGAACGCGAGAAAAGGTAAGTATTTTCCAGTTTTTTATAGCAAAACATATTTTTGGACGAAATAAATACAATATTTCTCCAGTAGAAACAGAGTTTGACTTTCTACACATGATGATATCAACAGTTGTTGAATATCTTTCATGAGAATCGCGGCATTAGATGACAAACTTTTTAAATGAAAAGAAAAATTTGTCATTCAAGTGACATCCTTGACAGATATTCAAGAACTGTCGATATTTTATGATGAAAATTAAACGTTATGTTTCCACAAGATTTTTTTAAAAATTTCTATTAACCAAAAATATGTTTTGCTATAAAAAAAAAAGTACATAAGCACATACATTTTCTCATTCTACCTACACACTCACCTTAAGGGTACCCAGAATAGCTCATTTGTCAAGATGTACGATAGCATTAAATCTAAGACTATTCCATTTGTTGTTTCTTAGTATTTATAAACCTTTTTTAAAGCCAAACGTAAAAATACTAGTGATTGTTATTATCTTTGAACTATGCACAAGTAGAAGGTGGAGGATCATTTTACAAACTTTTTACTTGACACAGCTTCGGTGGTATTTATGATTGTTAGGGATTGTCATATTTTGTAGTCCCGGGTGGCTTGGGACATGTCAGTCCACCCCTGATGTGTCAAATGCATAGGTTTACAGACTTCGCCACATTGGTGGTAACATGGTCTAAAGGAGAGGTATGTAAATTAAGGCCCACTCTTCAGAACCAGGCCGCTGTCTATTATTGTGCGGCCAGCAGGAGAGAGATGGTTTTCAAATGAATTTCGTAACATAATCATAACATTCACAATGCTAACCTGATATTGTTTAGAGTGCCGAATGAGGGCGAACAAAGATTAGCGAACGTATTCGGTCGAATTTGTTCAGCGTTCGGTTCAAAATTCGATGAAATACGTAAAATATCAGCCTGGTCCAATGAACATTTTCAATCTTTTTTTTATCTAGCACAGCGTCTTATTTACTATCCGTTCGGGTTATACGTTCATTTGCATTCGATTCCGTTCAGAGGTAACATTAACTTTGAACTCCAATTGTTAAGCGTGACTATGTATGGTAAAAAATAAATTCGTACTTTTCCCTAATTTGCACATAATAATATGTCCGGTAGCTTGTTAGTAAAAAAAATTTGTACATTTTGGTTTTCTATCTTATTTATAAATGTGTACATAATATCCTCAATTTTACTTCTTGGCACTCAAAGCCTAAAATGGTTACTCCCCAGCCCTTCTTATAAAAATGTTTGCTGACTTCTGGTCCAGCACCTCACTCTTGCATTAGTTGAATGGCCGGTGATGGGGAGATCAAGGCTCGAATCCCGGTTGGGCGTTCTGAGGATGATTTTTCCTAGATTATTTATCACTCTACCTCCATGCGAATGTGGGTACATTGACTCTCAAATTCTATCTTAGTCATCCCTAGCATATTAGAGTAATTGATATATATAGTTTACGTATAGCCTGAACGAATAGTAAGACGTGGTGTCAAGATTATAAACGACCAGAGCTACGACTTGATGTTCGAAAGGTCGATCATGTATACACAAAAAAAAGTGTTCCTAAACTTGCTTGGAAAATAAAAGCACAGAAATAAGAGAGTCAGTAAATTGTACGGCTACCCTCCCCCCCTTTCCGCTTTACCCTTTTGCCAGACCCAGTACATTTCTGGAAGCATAATTGACACTTTAAAATATTACTCCTCCCCTTTCACTACCTCCTTCCCCTCCCACCCCCACCTTGCTCCACGTCATATTACCCCTCCGGGTCATCCACATATTCACACTAATTGGGTAGGTATGAGGAAGGTAGAATTTTAGAAGAAGTATGCTAGCATTTGTTTAGAGGCAAAGTGAGAAAACAGGAGAAATTCATCTCACTATATTCAGCCGGGATTCGAACCTTACTTTACCCACCGTTTGCATTCTCGCATATTGATAATTTTAAACAAGAGAGCACGTAGCCACCGGTAGGGATTTTTAATGATTTAATCAAGGGAGAGATCAAGCAAGTGATGAATCTCAGATGGGTAAGTTGAAGAAAATTGTTATAAATTGTGATCTATCACTTTGGTTTTACCATCCGTTTTATACGTAAATTCAGTTGTATTTCGTATTATAATACCTCATCTCCACCCCCTTGATTAAACCGTTATTTACCTTTATGTTAAAACACAATCTTGCAGTAATCGTTTTGAAATGTCACATTTTTGGAATTTTTTTTTAAAGATTAAGTCCATGACATATTAGAACGCAATGTTTCCACATCATGTAGAAGTGTTTTCAAATATTGGTGTGATACACCCCAGTGCTTTGTCTTTTATTTATATACAGAGTGTATTTTAATTGGTGTCAAATATTCTAGGGACGTATTCCTGTTGACTAAACATTAAGAAAAGTGCAGATAAACATGGGTCTAAAAACGCTTAGTTTCTAAGGTCGGAAGAATTTTATTGTTAGATTAATAAGCAACCAAACATAGGAAGTAACGCAATTATTCAAGACAAAGTTTAACAGGAACAACCAAAAACACAAGAAGATATAACATTTTGTTACAATGAGGTTCGAAATGGTGTCCTGCTTTGATGCATTCTCTGAGCCTGCGTTTCATACGTTGTCGTACTCTGTTGAATACATCCCTGAAGGACAAATAAGGGCAGTATTTCCCAGATATTTCTTCGGAGAACTGGCAATTCAAGTTGGTAAGAGATCCATTCATCCTCAAAGTGGAAATACTCCTAGATTCCCTTCAAGAGCAGGCCATAGACTTTAAATGTGATTCTCAAACGAAGGGCAGAATTTCCAAATATGACTGTTACAAGCATGGCTGTACGTGGAGAGTGAACTGAGATGTGCATTATCACAATTTACACCAAACATTAAAAAACTGGTCAAAGACAAACAGTGCCAGCCAGCTCTCTCATTAATCTGTGCAACAATGAAGACAATAAAGACAAAAATAGATTTTAAAAGGTGTTTTTTGTTTTAAAATGTAGTTTTTAAACTTACATATTGTCTTTGAAGTGTCTTAACAAATGTTTGTAAAATAAAAGCATTATAAAACAACATTGAAGTTTGATTTAAATTATTCCTTCACCTCTGACAACACGTGTATTAATCACAACTTGTTAATGTGTGGAATGCCAGGCCTCCACCGTGGTTCGGATCTCACGTTAAACTGTAGGTCCTTCATTTCATTTCACAATCACCCTATCATTACACATTAGTGTAAGTGTGTACAACGCGAACGGGTAGTAAGACGCGGTGATAATAATTAATTATTATTATTTAAATTAATAAATCAATATATATGTATATATAATATATATACATATATATTTAAATTAATCAATCAATATATCTGTATATATGCTCTATATACATATATATAATTATATACATATATTTGTATATATTTTATATACATATATTACAATGTAAAGCATAGAGGGGTTGGGGTGGGGGTGGGAGAAGTGACCTCATACAAAAGTATAAAAGGGGCATGGATCTCAAAATGTTGAGACCCCCTGCTCTATGGCATTAGGAACTAAGAACATTGTTACAGACAAATTAAGAAAAGATCATAAGAATCAAATTCATATTCAAAGACCTGAATTAAAAAGGTATATTAATTCACTTATAGCTTAGAAATTATTGGCTTTATAAAAATATATTTCAAGTAAAAGATTTTTATCTTTAAAAGTTCTACAGCTTTTCAATGATAAGTTATTTGGTATCTCAAATACTTGCGGACAAAATTTCAAATTTGTCGTTCCCGAAGAAGTTGAACTTTTTTTCTGCAACGGCATGCTGTTTTCTCCCAAGATGTTTGCCACTGATCCCATTGTCCTCAGTCCAATTGGAAGCTATTTAACAAGCGTCGATTCCCAAACCTACTCTTAACAAGTGTGCCACAACTTACCCTTTCAAAGAAACTTGACTCTCTCTTTCAGCAGAAAAACCATATCGCATGAAAAAGAGAGGCTACAGCCAAAATAGGCGCGTTAGGGCTCTTATTCATAAAATAAGGAAAACCAACAGAATAGTCCATTAAAGGCACTAAATTATTATTATTAGCACCGCGTCTTACTACCCGTTCGGGCTATACGCACTTACGCTAATGTGTAATGGTAGGGTGATTGTGAGATGAAATGAAGGACCTACAGTTTAAGGTGGAATCCGAACCACGGTGGAGGCCTGGCATTCCCCACATTCACAAGATGTATTGTCAGAGGTGAAGGAAGGGTTTGGTAATCAGATAAATATGTGCCGGGACCGAGGATTTAACCCCGGCTGCCAGCACAGAAGTCTGACACCTTACCCCTAGACCACCAGGTCACCTTAAAGGCACTAAAAAACTAACATATTGTACTCGTAATAACATGAAATGCATACCACATCTCTCAACTGCCTATGTTTAACGATCGATGTAAAGAAAGGGCAAATAGGCAGAATTCGGTCCCTACGACATAACAAACCCACTCGTCTTTGGATCATCGATAATAAATTAAATTAGTCAAATAGCGTCAGCGAAGAGTTGAATATTTATTTGTATGTATATTACAAGTATGCTACCAAATATTGAAAAGTAGGCTTATGTGTATTTATACCCATTTTTATATATTAATTCTTAATCATACTAAATGTTTGTTTTTTAAATAGTTGTGTTTTTTTTGTTGCTTAGAACACCATTGCAATCAAAGGTATGGCGAGTATTTCCACTTGGTTCTACGAATTTCTGGCCAATATCTATACTATTTTTTTCCAACCCCGAGAGGGAATGTTTTATATTGGTACGTCATAGTCTACTCTTGTTTATATACCACGAGAGGGAATGTTTTATATTGGTACGTCATAGTCTACTCTTGTTTATATACCACGAGAGGGAATGTTTTCTAATGGCGCGTCGTAGCCTACTATTGTTTTTATCCCGCGAGAAGGAATGTTGTCTATTGGTGCGTTGAAGTCTGTTCGAAGTTCGAATGCGACACTTTTAACTTGCGTCTTGGCGTATCTACTGGTACTCGTGCGGGAGATAAATGACGCAAAAATTATTATTGTGTTCAGTACCAGTAAATAGAATACTACCAGTAAGTATTATACATTTTTAGTTGTAAATACTTGTCTGTAATGAATAGGAATTGACTCAGCAGCAAGACTTTATTTGTGAATGTGTTAGTGTTTTAAAGTTAATAACGTTGATAGAATGTAATCGCTTAGCAATTTTAAATTCCCTAAAAATTTTCTTGATTTGGGGTGGGGAGGGAACGTGAGTTAAAATCTATATTTTTGCTGTTTTTTATGACAAAAGTTTTGTTTAAAATATCCTACGCAGTCAACTGTTCTTGAATAATTGTTCGGGTGATTTGAGTTTGACTAAGTTTAAAAAGTTTTGGTTTTGAACTCCACGTTAACCATGATGAATATTAAATTAAGGTTAACAATACTTAATTTATTTTGAATAAAAAAGTTTTTGCTACAAAAAAACTTTTTTTTCCCCTATAAACAGCTGTGTTCCCCCATTCAATTGAAGGTAGGGTTAGCCTACTACTCGTATCGTGTAAACACGTGATCAGAGCCCAATCAGATGACGTCATCTGAACCTAGTAGAGTCGGACCGTGCAAGTCAGCTTGAATACGAAGAACATTAAAAAGTGGTGACAAAAAGGGTGAAAGGAGCTCGTCCAAGATGGTGGACTGAGCGGGAAAAGAGATGTTAGTTTTGTCTTTAAAGCTTGTTTTTGTTTCGTAAAAATCTCACTCAATATTCAATCAAAAATTACTCAATCATCACTTTATTGTTCATTATCTCATTCTCTACATAAAAGATCTGTGCATATTTGTCTGTAAAACCAATATTAACAAGATATAGGCCTAATCAAATAACCAAAATCGCTTTTTTTTTCAATCAATTATTTAATTAGCAATTTCCTATGCAGAGCGTTTCGCAAAGTCACTTCTATCATAATTTATAAGATAATTGCTTAAGTTCAAACCGTTGCTAAATATTCCTACTCCATGGTTTTGGCTAATTTGTAAGTGTGTAAAGTGGTCAGAGTTTTAAGCCCTTAACTCTCGACCATTTCATTTACATATATTAGTTTGCCATTGTTTATTTAGTTAATTTAATACCATTCTTAAAACCATTAAATTCATTATAGTTGTAAAAGGCTTGCAAGTTCCAAATATTTATAATATTCAAATACATTTGATAACATTTTACGTATCATTTTAGAGTGCTAATCTTATAGTGCATCATTGTTTTCCAATCAGTTAAGCCTATTTTAATAAATAGCCTTCAGCATCTTCAATGTATTATTATTTTATAGGCCTAATTTAATCTCTATATTACTATCAAACGTTTAATTATAAGAAAGTGTGGGGTTTAATGTTAATTATAAGTTGTTCAAACCATAACCAAAGTTGTAAGGAATATATGTGTTAAATTTAAATTCATTAACTTCATGTTTAGGCCTTTAACTTTTAAATCTAGTAATTTTATTCTTTTCAAAGTCTTTGTTGGAATTTTAACGTATTCTAAGTTTATTGCTTTTACTTTTCACTTTTAAGCATTGTACTATTTTATTTTATCTGTACCCGGAAGCTGTGAGATGCACGTGTGGCTTCACAGTGGAAAGGGGAGATTTGGCGCGAACAGCTAGCCAATCAACACACCCTGATTTAGCGTCTGTGTTTGACCCTATGTGGAAAGGAAGCGTCAGACGCGAAACATTTGCCGGTTAGCACGCGAACTGATAAGACCTATATTCAGAAGAACGAATAGTCGCGTTCTTTTCGTGTTGGCCAAGGAGGGTTTAGAGATGGGTGGGAGAAAATGTAGACCATGTGGCTAAATTACCACATCAACATTTTATCCACATTCATGTATTAAGTCATTTGTTTTCTTTTTCTTATGTAACAGTGGTTTAAAATGTCTATTAATGTTTATTTAGAATAAAACTTCAGCATCTACTTCATAAATTTCACTTATTTAATTGGCTATGTTATCCACCCCCATCATTAATTAACTAACCCCGAGAAGCTCTACTGAACCTACTGGCTGCCGCGGACAATATTTAAAGAAGAAGATGGAGAGGAGACTGGTTCGATCCTCGACTGGGTACAGGTGTAAGCGATATGTTTGAGAAAAAGTGTGCAGGGCATCATTTTGCCTTAATCAGCCAGTTTCCCAGAAGTCTGCCCAGCTTTGATTTTACTGTATGCCTTACATTACCTGTAAGTGTCAACAGCATAAAGGTCAAGGAGGGAGGTTGGAACAGCAAATTGATTTAAAAAAAGTTTCTGACCAACCAGCCAGTATTCAAACTTCGACCCCTCCATGACTGACAATTCACTCTAACAGTTGAGTGATGAGTTAGACTATGAGACAAAGGAGATTTTCTTTGGTTTTAATTTTAAATTTTCTAAATAAGTAGATAAATTATAAAATCAAATAGACTCTAATCTACTAAATTAAATTAATGGTAGACAATTTATACACAATTATACCGTCATTTAAATTATTTTTATTTTCTGTAAAAAAATACTTTATTAAATTTTATTATATTTATTTATCGGATGCATCACACGAAATTGAACACATAAAAACAAAAATAAAATCTATTTTAATTTTCTTTGATTCAAAAAATAATTATAACAGATTTATTCCCAGACTATGATTTCATAATTGAATTTTAACGAGTCTTATTTCATTTTACTATTTACAGTACAAATATATGTGCTTCACTAATATATCTATTTAGGAGCCATCTATAAACAAATCAAATGAACTTTTAATGGAAATTTAATTCACACATTCATTAAAAATATTCTTGAAAAATCTTAAGAAAAACAACTAGGGCTAATTTGATATTGAAGGGACTTAATATTTTGTAGGGTGTTTATTTCTGGAACACAGCTACATTTATAGATTACTTTAATATGTCTAGGCTGTTATTAATACTGAGTTTGAATGAACATTAAATGGTTATTAACATTATACTGTTAGAAACATTAAGGGAGGCAATTTTTTTAAATCTTAGTTAACAACTTTGAGTTTTAAGCGAAAAATGTCTTAATATTCTAAGAATACCAAAATACTTTAATGTGTACATTGGAAATGAAGTAAATAAATAAAAAACGAGACATGGTGTTTTGATAGAATATAAAAAATCAGGGCTCTAAAATACTGCACTCAAAATAAAATGTTTGTTAGAACTTTAGGTTCAAATAGTTACAAAAAAAATTTACTTTGCTATTAGATTAAAAGATAAAGTTAAGAAAATCTAGCACAAGCATCCGGGAACATTAATTTGGGTCAAAATATATATGCTGCTAAATATATAGTTATTTATAAATTACCTTCAACTTATTCAAATTTGTAAAAATATATAATATATTATAAAAAATAATTCCCAGATACCTATAGTGATTTAATTCTTAAATGCCATTATATATATATATATATATATATATATATATATATATATATATATATATATATATA